>JANIPM010294053.1:0-15165 GCA_027478405.1 Erythroxylum cassinoides | reverse complement strand
CATAATAAAAGGAAGAAAATTTTCAATTAAATTGTAATAATAAAAAATAAATTAATTATTAAATTTTTAATGCAATTATAATTAATAATTTACTGAAATTATTCATTACATGATTATTATTATTATTAAATAATACTAAATTATTTAAATTACACTTAATATCAACAACAAAATTAATAATGTTTATGAAGTATATTAAACGGGTTTTAGTAATAGTCCTGTACTGCAAAAGTTGTTGGTTTACATAAATAATAAACATGTCTTAAAAGCCATGTCTCTTTGCAAAGCCAAGGTGGTAGGCGGCTTAGCTTTGCTGTCAGATCACCATATTGAAAGCAGTCGTAGGCTTTCAAAAATTTTAACCAAAAATAACATCGTCTTATTCTTGGACAGAGTAAGACAAGACTAATTAGACAGGTGATCTGTTCTTGTATTTTTCACCGCACATAAGTCAGTGAATTTCGGATCGAGACCCTCTATTTTCGTAAGGTGTTTTAATTGCGTGTTAATTAATTTTGTAATGGAACATGTTAACGGGACTCCGGTTGCTTTGTTTGTTCATATGCATACTTCTAATCTTGGATTAACCAGTAACAATGTATACCCAGTAATTTAAACCTCAGTAATTCTTTTATATATGTACATCTTAAGGTTCGCTTACTACTTATATGCCGTTCCACACCTGGCTATCCACCCTTCTCTCTTGTTTTTGCCGATGTATATGGGCTACTTTAAGAAGTGAGCCTCACACGATTCAGAAAAAGAATATGAAAGGTGATGAGGAATCTGCTAGTAACAGACAGTTTGATATACAAACGTTAGGGGGAGCAAAGTTAACATACTTAGCCAGCAATCGCCCGTGTCCAAATATTTTTAATTATTAATGTATTTTAAATTTTGTGTATATGTTATAAAAGTTAAAATATGTTATAAAATATTTTTGTATTTATTAAAAATATTATATTGATTTAAATATATGTACTTTTGATAACATAATTATTATCCGCTTATATTTATTGTTAATGCATTTGATTTTAAAATAGTAACCTATTAATTTATGATAAAAACATAAAATAAAAAAGAAAATATTTAACATCTATTTATATGAAATGTAATTTATTTCAGATACTCTTCACATTTTTAAGACTTTTTTTCTTGAAATGATATATTTCAATTAATAATTATAAATATAATTTTTAGTAACTTTCATATTTATCTCTCTTCATTTATAATATAATTTACATCTCAACTGAACAATGTATAAAAACCTGTTTATATTTTTACGTAAAATAGTGAAAATAGATTATTTTTTCATATTATATTGATTATTACATAATTATTAATTATTTATTGTTAAAAAGTAAATTACAAATCAAATATGTATTTTCTAATTACCAAAAGAACCTAGTACGCACTTAATTTCTTTTACTTGCTTCTTTGACATAATTTATTATCAAGGCTGCATATTTTGTGGTGATCATGTCTAAGTTGGCGGATGGCTTAATAACTTAGATAGGACTTGTTGGCCCCTTCTTCATCATCTGTTTCCCACATCTATTTCCCATTGTAGGATTTGTAGAGCTTAGTGTATGCTAAGCTCACTAAAGGCTACATTTTCTATTGTTTTCGTTTCAAATTTTCAGTTCAACTTTATCTCTACAAAAAGTCTTTTTGTATCCTGAACTTTGAAATAATTATCTTCGTTTCTTTATTCAGGAAACGTATTTCTAACTACTAATTTTAATGGTTGTTCAAGACAATTTAACGTTTCTCGAGCATATGAAGTTTATCTCGTACAACTTTATTGTATTCTCTCAATCCCAAAAATAACGAAAGTGAAAGAAGGGTTTGTAACACATAATGATACCTCAATTACGTATCTTGGATTGAACGCAAAAGGGCAATAAACGAATAAATGAGAAAAACATTTAATTTTGGTTCCATAACTTCAAACAAGCTTTCCGAAGCCGAAATGAATGTGAATCCACTGCCTTTTTATTGAAATTGTTCACCGAAATACGGTTAACAATTTTTTTATAGTTTTCTTAAAACGTAACTTCTCTTTACGAGTCAGAAAATTCTTATACTTACGAATGACATGAGCAACTACAGGAGACCTTAACCTTTATATATAGCATTCATATCGGGCTTCCTAATCACAAAACCGATATTGGTCTGGTTTCACACGGACTTGACTCATTGATTTAGATCATTTATTGGATCACTTTATTATCATTATCTGGATTAAATTATGTAACTTAACCGATAAATTATTGTAAAATCCAAAAATGCAATTAAATGTTGTCTAATTTTATAGGAAAAGTAAAAAATATCTAAGATTCTCCCCCTTGGACAATACGCAGTGTTGACTCAATTTTAAAATAATTTTAAAAACTCGGTTAAGTTACGCTACTGTAGTCGACTAACGTTAAAAACAAAACATTTGATTCAAAGATAATGAAAGTTCATCATCTCGTCCTGCAAGCCTTTTGATACCGAAAAGTTAAATGCATGTGTCATATGTGACACAGATGCAATACAATCACGCATATCTAATACCTTACTAACATGAATTGAAAAATAGAATATGACAAACTAAGATGATACTTGTATGATCTAAATTATATTATCTTCGTTTGTAGGTCTCGATTTTTCCAACTTTATGCTAAACTGTATTAGAGAAATCTTGTTTTCTCTCACTGAATACTAAACAGCATAAGAGAAAATCTTTATGTTCTTCAACTGAATGCTAAACTGTATTAGAGAACCTTTATAAGATTAAAAACTTATATCCCCTATGTCATATCAAACTTTATTGATATCTGTATCAAACTATATATGTCAAAATGACATTGGCTCAAGGTTAATCTGATATATGCCCAATGACCTTTAAATGCTTAAGATTGACACAAATCTTAAAACTTTCATACTATTATGACAATGTATGATAACATATATTACTGAGGATAAATGATGATCATTTTTATTAATGAACTACCATACTGTTACAATAAATCAAATGTATAAATGTACTAATGTGCATGAAGCAAACATAACGATCCCCTAACTAACTGTGTGTAAGGACTTCAAAACACCTATACCGTATACTTGTATCTCAAACACAAGTGGACGAAGTAATTTAGTTAAAGGATCAGCTAACAATTCCTCAGTCTTTAAATGCTCTTAAACTTAATATTACCTTTGCGTGACAACTCCTTTATGGTCAAGAATTTGACCTTCAAATGCATAGAACCTGTGATGTTCTTATTGTTGTTAAACAACATAGCAGCAACATTATCACAGTATAACCGAATAGGTCTAGCTATTGAATTAACCACAGACAACTCAGAAATCAAGTTTCTAAGTTAAACCGTCTGTAAAGCAGCCCTATAGCATACACTCTGCATGTATGGTCAAGAAAATCACCCGTGTCTACTTGACATACTTTCATGACATTGTGCCATCTGCAAACGTAAAACTGTAACCTTAAATGGACTTCCGATCATCCGAACACATAGCTAAAATCTAAATTTGAATTCCCTATGAGGTTTAGTCCGTTGACATTTCTATATGTCAACATATGATCATTGATTCCCTTTAGCATCTCAACACCCGCTTGACTGCATTTCAATATTCTATACCTGGGTTAACCAGATATTGACCAAGTAGTCCAGTAAATGTAATGTCCCACCTAGTACTTACCCAAGCATACATTAGGCTACCAACTGTACTAGAATATGGAGCATTCCTCATAACCTCTCTCTTTACTTTGTTCTTTAGATACTGTACGAAAGATTATCTTTCACTATGAGAGATACGTGCTACAAAAGGTTTACAGTTAACCGTATTAAACCTTTGTAACACAAACTCAATATATGCATTCTGTGAGAGGTTTGATGAGTATTGAGATTTATCCAGGTGAATTTGAATATCTAGGATAGAAGATGCTACGCCAATGTCCTTCATGTCAAAGTTCTTGACCAAAAGTTGCTTAACCTTGTACAACATGGTCAAATAATTTGACGTGAGCAATATATCATCCACATGTAGTAATAGGATGATAACTTTGCTCCCCTTAACCTTATAATATAAAAATATTTTTTAACTTTATTTTTCATGAAGCCAAAAGAGGTCAAACTTTATCAAATGTAAGGTATCACTTTTAGAAGGTTTGATATAAACCATATATTGACTTGCTTAACGTGCACATCATGTCAGTTCCATTTGGATCCTAAAATCCTTTAGGTTATACTTTATAGACCTCTTCATAAAGGTCTTTATTTAGGAAAGTGAATATGATATGACACTATATCATCAGGAGCTACAATTGCCATAATCATTCAAAATATATCCTACGAGGATACGAGAGAAAATGTAACTTTAAAGTTAACCTTTCTCTCTGAATGAACCATCAGGCAATTGAGAGAGCCCATAAACCACTAAACTTTATCCCAAAATCCTTTAAGTCTTGAAACTTCATTTACAACTGACGGGTTTGCAGTTATGCTGTAAATCAACTAGCTCCCAGACCTTATTATGTTTCATGGCTTGCATGTTATCAGTCATTGCATCTCACCACAAATCTGCATTGGGTCTAAAAATAATTTCTGTAAAAGTAATTGGATTCGTAACATGTCTAATATTATAGTCTTGCTCACCTGATAGACTATGAAATCAAATGAGATAGCATGTCATCTCATTCTAGTGGATCTGCATAACTGAATTCGATCTTGTAACCCTAGGAGCCTTTATGTGTATAGGTATGGGTTCCTATTCCTATACATGCATGGTACAAAGACTTAGATCCACGAGATCTAACTGTATGAGTAGCGGGTATATAATAACTGTAGTATCCTCCCTGTTATTGTCTTAAAGGTCAATGGGCCCACCATCATCATAGACATCATATTTCAAAAACTTAGCTATTTATGATTCCACACTTTTGGTCCCTCGTTTTCTACAGTAAAATTTGTAGTTTTAAAATAGTCTAGATATCTTACTAAATAGTAATGAACGGAATGAGCATGTAAATTTTCTTTACAAGGGTTATATAACCCCAGTAGGTCAGCCTCATACACAAATATGTGCACTGGGTTTCCACACTTCTAGATAATCATGTAGATTAGTCCTATTCTGCATCGATTTTTTCAAGTCCTTTACGGTGTAGTTATGCCTTTTGGCAACACACCAATTTTGCTCAGGGCTACCCGGTATAGTGAGTCAAGTCACTATTCTAACCGATTCCATATATTTGGAAAACAGACCATTTCAAGTCCTGAAACACCATGTTTGCCATGATACTCTCCTCCACAGTCAGATCTGACACTTTGGATAGATTTTTTTCAATTGATTCTCAACCTTCAATCTTTAAGCAAGAACATATAACTGTAATGGGGATAATCATCAACAAATGTCAGAATATATTTGGAATTGAATAATGCAACTATATAAGGTCTACAGATATCTATATGTATCAGACTCAACAAGTTAAAAGAAAAAGTTGACCTTTATATCCTTATTTCAATCAACTTACCGCTATAACAGTCAGCACATATTTTCAGATCATCATAATCGAGAATTGAGAGAATGCTTTCCTTAATTAATCTCTCAACCTAGCTCTGAAAATGTGGCCTAAACTTTTATGCTATACCATGTATGACTTTTCATTCATCAGGGTCCTTCATTTCATGACTTGTTTAGCAAGATATGAAGAAGCATATATATAATTTGGGGTAAGACACATTCTATACAAACCATATAACAAGAAAATTGTACCATTATATTTTGCATAAACAACAACTGTACAACAGAAGCATTAAATACAAAACATTAACCTTCTTTATCCAAAATTGATACAAAGATCACATATAAAATGTGTCATGTAAAACCAATGTGAGCATTACAATAAGGTTCAGTACATACATCCCATATCGATAGTAATTCCATTTCTTCATTGCTGTTAACCATCAGTTTCTCCTTCCCTTTATTTGGTTTTATTCTGGATATGAACCCCTGCATCGTAGAAGCACTTTGATAAGATGCTCCACTATATAGCTACTAAGAACTTAATGCAGCTATCGTAAATTAGATTCATAATTTAATAAGTCAAGGAGTTACATGATGGTCTCAGTCTTTCCTTTCTAGGCCTCATATTGCTAGCTTCTTTATGTCATGTAGACCTTTACCAGCATTGAATTGACCATCATCAGTATATGGAGAAGATTTAGTCATTTTACCTTTTATCTTAGCAGGTTTCATCTTTGCTTTCACTTTCGTTACTTCAAGGACTGTAGGGGTAATAAGCTTGAGTTTCTCCTTCTTAACAATGCAACGGGCAATCAAAGCATTGAAGTCTCTTTCCTCATCCAGTGAATAATATGTCACACCAGATTACTAAACTCTGGAAGGAGTGTATTCAGAGTCTGGTGAATTATAAAGACATCAGGAAGAGGAATGTTTTGCATCGTTAGTCTAATGTGAAGAAAGATCATTCTTGATATGTACTCCATTACTCCCCCTTCTCCTGTATATCTCATGAAAATAATTCTTTCATCAAAGCACTTGTCCCAACAGTAAGTGAGACTGTGTACCTCTGGGCGATATTTCCAAGAAACTCCTTCACTATGTCTATGCTCAGAAATCCACTAAGCAGATGGTCAGGTATGAATCTCTTAATGGTCATAAGACATAATCTGTTAGACTGATCCTAGGCTACATAAGTTGCTTTATGAGCTCTTGAGCTTATGGATGTAGCTGGAGATAGTGTATCCGTTCGCATGGCCATATCAACCTTAGTTATCTCCATAGCATTCAATACATCCTCTGTTCACTTCTTTGTATTAAAACCGATAAGGGTTTTAATGGTGACACTGATATTATTGATTGAAGAAGTGACTGAAAATGATAATATTTAGATCAGCAAAAATGTAGGATAACAACGATACTCAAAGTCATTAAACAGTATCTTTATTAAGAATTCGATAACTCATATTATGAAATATATGTGGGTTAAATACATAATATATGCAACTAGACCTCTACATAAAAGCGATCAGAGTACCAACTGTCATGACACTACCATCTGTGGGCGAATAGATCATTCAAACATTAACTTTCCTCTATCCAATGCTTTTATGCATATCTCAAAATCTCATGCAAGGCCAACACTTATGGGCAGGATAACCAAATATGAGACCAGAGATATCCCCTAATGTGTAAGCAGAATAATTCAAAATACTAACTCAAAAGGGCATTGTGGTGACTATGTCCTCATCAGCACTTAAAAAATCCACAAACACAAGGGATACATCTTTATGTTATCCTTACATTCTTTATGGGCATATGGTATGTGACAATGTAAGATCAATAAATACTAAAGCCCGAATGCACAGTCTGATTGTCATACACTCGTGCTAAAGACATTCTTTAAAAACTTCATTTGAGACTTTCGTAAAGGAAAGAATCTCATTAGAGAGACTATCGTGTTTTACTGGACAGTGAACCGATCATCCAAGACACAAGAACCTCATGTATCTCCCTTATGACAAGTTTGTTGCACGAAAATTTACTAAAAAATGGCTTCATAATGTCTTAAAACCTTTTCTGAGTAACTATCATGTGATTCCGAACACTAAACATCAGACCTAAGACACGAAGACTTTAAGTATCTCCCACATGTGATGTCCAAAGCATGAAAATTTACTTGAAATCGGATTCAAAATGCCTTAATTCTTTTTATGGAGTTAAACTTTATTTTATTATTAATGTAATAAATCCAAAAAAATGGAAATTTTACTTTATAAAATTTTCAAACCTAAAAACTGACCCAAAACACTACGGTGTACCCTAACGCAAAATCTGAAAATTTTTAGTTTTTTTATTACTGTGGAAATTTCGTATGGGTGACGTCAGCTGCGAGTGTGCTCATATCAGAGATGCGCACACGCACCAGACACATGTTCGGTCAGTATTTCTCCATGCTAATACACGTGCTAGATGCGTCGTCCCCTCCTGCGCCATTGTTCACCAATAGGGTATACAGGCGGCCGACTGTGAGGCACTCCTTTGTTGAAAAATGGCAATTTTCGGGGAGTTTTGGGTTCTTTTTTCTCACTCTCGGGATCGTTTTTAACCCGTTTCTCAAGGTTAAACACATTTATACCAATTTCATGCAATAAAAAGCAAGAAAAAAACTAAGAAATAGAAGTTAACTATCTGAAAACCTTATGAAAAAAACCAAAAAATCTTCATTTTTAAACACCTAATCATTTTACCGCTCTGATACCACTGCAACACGTAGCGAAGCCTTAGTTACGTATCCCGATTGAACATGAAAGGGTAATAAATGAAGAAATGTGGAAAATAACTTATTTCAGTTCCATAACTTCAAACGAGCTTTCTGAACTCGAAACGAGCGCGAATCTATTGTCGTTTTCATGGGAACTGTTCATCGGAATGCAGTTAACGTCTTTCTATAGTTTTATCAAAATATAAACTCTCTTAACGGGAGAATTATTATTCTTACAAATGACATAAGTAACTACAAGAAACCTTAACCTTTATATATAACATCCATATCAGGCTTTCTGATCACAAGCTCGATATGGATCCGGTCCATACTGATCAAGATCTATTGTCTATATAGGCTTTGACCCATTAATATAAATTATTTATTGAGTCACTTTATTATCTTTATTTAGATCAAATTACGTAACTTAACTATAAATTATTGTAAAACCGAAAATGCAATTAAATATTGTCCAACTTTATGAAAAAAGTAAAAAATATCCATTTGTTGAATTTTTTGAGAGAGCTAACATTTAATGGGAATCTAGTACTATGTGATATAACCCTTTTATTAGAATTGAAAACACTATAGCTTTCATATTCAATGCACGCTTGAAAGCTACGCATATGCCTATTACATTACCTAACAGTAACTACAAATTGAAACGTTCCAAGCAAAAGGGCTACGTCTCTATTCGTAGTATACTTCATCTTTGCTTTTGATTGATACCCATTTTCATTCATGGCCATTCAACCTTTGAAGCTCGACGTTCGCCGCACTCTTCCAACGCCCTCACATGGAAATCTTCACATGAACATAGAGACATACCCCGTTGGTTACTTTCAAAAAAAATTAAGATAATTATCATCTCATATAACGAGATATCAATTGGTTTCCTCTGCTAATTTCTGCTTTCAGTCTATATTATTTTATTTCTATCTCCTTTGTTAATCCTCCTCGTAGCTGACTTTATCTAATCAAGTTTGGGCAGGAGTACTCTTCGTAATGGTAAACATTTAATATAGTAATTAGAGAGCTTGAAACTTTGAGACTCTTTGTTTATGTGTTGCTAATGACCCTAGGGTTTGTGACTAGATAGAAATGATCCACGCACGTGCTTTCACCATGAGACTTCAACATGGGGTCTTTAACAACCAACTGCATACTCCAATGAAGACCTAGACATAACTACGAGATCCATTCCCTCGGAAATTTGCAGTGTCTTATATAAAAAAGAAGAACGTAAGAAGCCAATTTGGTTTAAGTGTCTAAATTAGGTTTGAATTAATGAGTTGTAACGTAGTTATAAGCATGATTTGTAACAAAGGATTTGTAACAAAGGATTTGAAATAAATGTCTTGGAGGTGGGCAATTAATCTACGTGTATCGCATCATTCCACTCATATATAATGTAAGAAGTATCTTCTAGGATTGTGAGCCCTTTGATGGAAGATGGAGTCTTGTGTAGTAAGTACAATATGTCCCATATTGCTGAGAAATATATGCTATGTATCCACTTTCCAAAAATGTCTCTTAGTCTGTGCCCTTAATTTTTTTTTTGTTTTAATACATAGATATGAGATTTTGAGAAATCTTTTCGAACAATTGTAGTTCAGTGTAAGCGTATGCTTTTATTTTTATTTCTTCTAAAATAATTTATGCACATACGGTTTCTTCAAATGAAAAGAGTTCATATATCAAGTATAAGAGTGAATCTAGTATTTCTTCAAATAAAGAGGGCTCTAGCATCAAGTCTCTCTAATATTGAGTAAAGGTTAGTAAGACCCATGCTTAGAGTTGTAGATGACAAGGATTTTGTCATTAGTAAGGAATGGCCAATGACTCTTGAATCTATCCTCGCATCATAAAAGACTTCCAAGTTGAAAAGTATGAGTTTAGGTTTCAGATAGATGTAGACGGGCCTTTAGAGTTGGTTGAGATGGTGGAGTGGAGGGGCATAGGGCTAAAAGGTCTTATGTTTGATTCTCTCGACTTATGCTCTCTCGATTGAGCCTGTCATACATGGCTTGTTTAATGCGGAGTACCCCTGATTGATGTGATTTATGGCTACGGACTCTTTCGTTAAAAAAAAAGACGTAGACAGCAAGGGAATACAGTTCAACATTCTTATGTTGTAAGAATTAAAAAATCACAAATTTACAAGGGATCATGTTTTTTTATAAACCTATGGAGATGGTCAATTATCATAATAATTATAGGTATGATTTGAGGTGGCCACTTACTATATTTGTTTCGAATGGGTAAGGGAGACAAAATTTAAGCTTATGACAATTTCACCATCATTCTTGGTGTTTGATATTAGGTTTCCTAATAGTCTAGCATCAGGGAAATATAGCAGTTAGAATTGACTTATTAATATTAATGCATCAATTGAGGCTTGTAGAGAAATATCCGGGGTGGTACTATCCAGATGCATGGCATGAGAATCAAAGTAGGAAGCTTCCCAAGGAAACATAAAAGTTGAAAAAGGAAGTTGTTATTCCTATCTTTGAAAGTGAATGAGGATTCAAACTTGTGCTGAGAGATCCTAACCTCTAATTTAATGATAGGAATAAATATTTTGTTGCCTGTTATCAACATAAGCAAAGGCCCTAGTTGAATGCAAGTTAGCCTTTTTTCAGGGGAACATCATCGAAGATTTGTTATTGAAGCATTTATAAAATCTTTGCAACTTATGCCCACGAAGTCTTAATGTAACAAAGAAAAAGCTCACATGTTTAATGGTTTCGATTATCGTAGATGTTAGTGAATATATAAAAATAATTAAGTTGGTCTCACATAACAACTTAAGCTATTGTGGTGAAATGGTCACTTAACATGGTATCAGAGCATTTGTGACTAAGTGGTCGTGAGTTTAAATCTTACTACCCACCTATTATTCAGCACAAGATAGAGTGAGCCTATGCAAGTTTTAAGCCCAAAAGGGCTTTCATTTGAGGGAGTGTGTTAGTAAATATATAAAACCAATTAAGTTGACCTTACATAACAAGCTTAAGCTATTGTGATGAAACGGTCATTTAACATGGTATCAGAGCTTTTGTGACCAAGTGGTCGTGAGTTTAAATCCTACCACCCACCTATTATTTAGCACAAGGTAGAGTAAACATGTGCAAGTTTAAAGCCCAAAGGACTTTTACTTGAGGGTGTGTGTTAGTAAATAAATAAAACCAATTAAGTTGGCCTCACATAACAGCTTAAGCTATTGTGGTAAAATGATCACTTAACAGTAGATAGTTTGTTAACGTTAGATATTCCATTTTTTAGTCCAATGGTAAGTCACCATAGTTTTAGGCGTGTTTGTACTTCTTAATGATGAGAAGCACCTTAATGATACTAACAAAGATATAGTTAATTGTACCTAAGAGCACTGCATAGCTCAAGTCTAGAATACAATTGTTTGGACTACTTTATTCTTTTATTTTTTCTCAATTCAGGTTTAATTTCTCCCTCAGAGCCTTATATGGATCAAGTATAAAATTCACTTGTTCATACTACTTTATTCTTTTCCAAGGAAAAGTTGATGAAATCTTCAATTTGAAGGACAAATATAAGCAGTAGTTCTTTGAGATCAAATTAATGGGGATGTCTATTGTACTTTTCCCTAATTTCAACACTGCAAATCTCACGATGATAGGAGACTTATTACATAAAAAATAGATCCAAGCTAGATATTTGTTGTACTTTCATCAAAAGCAAGAATTTTGAGGTATAGAACTATGATAATGTAACTCCACTCCTTTAAAAGGTGTTCTAGGCCTATATGGATTTCATAGGGTGTTCTTAATTAAGTTGCTCAAATGTTTGTTAATTTTATATATTCATTACCTTTATGATTTTTCCATAATTTTTTTAATTATGTTTTGTTATATTATTTTGTAAAATGTTTACTTTATTGTTTTTCTAGACATTTAGCATGTTATTTTAAGTCTATTGTTTGGTAGAGTTTTAGCTTGTTATTATGAGTATGTGATTTTGCTAGACTTTTAAGTCTATCATTTTTCTAGACTTTTATTTTTTGATAAATTCATTTTCTAGACATTTCCTTTATTCAATTATCACAATTATGCCTTTGCACAAGCAAGCATGAGATGAAGCAAAGTAGAAGCCTTTCCAAAAGCTAGAAGAGGAAGCAGACCTCTTATATACTCGCTAACTTCCCCCGACCAACTAAAATACAAGTGTTACGATAGCCCAAAAAAGATGAGCATTATTGAGGAAATCCATAGTTTAACATTTTATGAAACATTTTACCAAGTGTTTGGTCTAACATTTTACGAGGCATTTAGCTTATTATCTTATTAGGCATTTAGCCTTTAATTTTGCTAGGAATTTGACCTGATGATTCTTAAGGTGTTTAACTACCATTTTCTGAGCATTTAGTATATCATTTTGAGTTATTTTGAAATGAGCTCATACATAAAATTTAAGAATCCATCATATTGATTTAGAAGATGATACTATTGAACTAGAACACAATTATCAAAGCAAGGCAAGATGTGTTGCCCAGTTTAGATCTTTCGGATCTTGATTATTGGTTAATCAAGATCCGAAATTTATTGGTTTAAGTTTATTAGTTATCTCAATCCTCAATAACACAAAATGCCCTTTCTCAATAGCTTATCATCTTACTCTTCTTTAGTTTAAAAATTTTAACCTATCATTGATACATAAGGTTCTTTAAATTTGTTTTGTGTCTCCATTTTTTGTAAGGTACAGTTTTCCCTTATTAGTTATGTGTTGTCAATAGGTTTGAAGCTCTCGACATGAGAAATAAGGATACACAACTTAATTGACATAAATTCCTATGCATTATAAATCGATCTGAAAAGTGTAAATTTTTTTTACAGATATCAAGATCTGTCAAAATTTCTTGAGACTTGGGCAAATAAACTAAAGACCATTATTTTCACAAGGGATCCCTTATTTGCTCATGTAATTCATTAAAATTTTCTTTAATTTCTCACCTACAAGAATCAAGTACAACTCTGCCTCTACATACCGAGTGAATAGATTTACTATTACCAAGATGAATTTATGTTATTTGATCACCAATAAGAATGAATCTAGGATATCCATGCCCCATTGTATAAATAGTATCATGAAACAAATAAGTGAATACTATGCCACAAGCTGGTGATGAAAAAAATACTTCTTTGACACCTATGATATGTCTTGACATGTTCTATTGTATCTTGTCTTATATTGATCCACATAAACTCGTGTGATACTCTTGTAATTATGTTTTTATGGGATAAGGCATTGAAATACTATATATAAGAGTTTCTGTATAATTTTCTATTGATAATAGTGAATTTTGTGAATTTGTAGATAAGATTTCTCACCACAAGTTGGTCTATAGGTAAATCTCCATTTTCTATGTTTTTTTTAATCAAAGTCTCCAATGTATGATAGTTTCATCTCTATGTGCATAAACTTGATATTAATATGTGTAAGCCTTTAATTAACGTCTAAGAATGCACCTTTAAGGTTCATTCCTTTGGCTCCAAATTTTGACACCTGATCTGCTAAATGTTTTGCTCCCTGGGAACATATTCCACCTACACCAACATCTCTTCTATTAAAGCTCAAAAGAAGGCAAAGTATTTGCTTATGATTTCCTCATTCGTAAAAGAATCATTTAGTTTATGAACAATAAATAATGAATCAAACTTATTTGCCCCCTGTATATGTAAGTGAATGACTATTTTTATTTGATATATAATGGCCTCATATTTTGCCCTATTTTTTGAAGTCATTTATATTTTTGACAGTATTTGATGTTAAATTGATATGGTCCATAGATAACTATGCTAGCCCTACTCCTTTCTTCCATAATGTGTCATTAATAAACTTGATTTTAATGAGTGAAGGTTTTGTAACCAGCTCACTTGAGTATAAGCTATTAATAGGAATGGTTCATTTGAAAACAAAAGCATCCAATAATTAAGATTTTCACTTATGTCCACATTATGAAAATGATATCAAATTCACTAATCTCCACCAACCATCTAATCATTCTCCCTAACGTTTTCAATTTTTGTAAGAGTTATTATAATGATATATCTGTGACAATAACAATAATGTGAGCCCGTAAGGCATTAGTTTTTGTGCTATTATGATGACAGTCAATACAACTCTTCATTAACGTATGAATAACCTTTAAGCATTAGAAAATTGGACTCACGTAATAGATTGGCCTCTACTATTCATATTATAGTACTGGAACTGTACATAGTGTCTATAAGGAAATATACTATATAGGTACAAATCTTTGCCTAATTCAAGGTATAGTGGGTAGATTTAGGTTCTATAAATAATTATTTAAGTCCTCAAACACTTGTTGGCTATTAGGAATCCATTAACTTAAAGTGTTGAAGCGTTTAGAACATAGTAGATAAAGAATAATCGCTCAATATTATTCAGGAAACAAGAAAGAAAAACCCTCTTGACAACGGATAATCCCTTAAAATCTCAAGAATACTTCCGAGAACAATTGCCTATCTAACTCTCTATCTATCTACTGCTAACTACCTGATAAGGTGCATTGATATCTAACTACTACTATCCATATGTAACTATAGCTCTACCACTACAGTCTATCTCTATCTTTGTTTTTCCGTGTATAGACTATCCATTCTCCTCCTCTGTGTCCTTTACTCCTAACAATACTGTTGGACCCTGATTTTTGAGTAAAAATAAGAAATATTCGAAAGAGAATGAGTTAATTGAAATAGGAGTGGAAAATCAAGAAATAAAGAAAGAAAGTGAGAGAATTTGAAAAAAAATTAAGAAAGTTGACTTTTGGAGATAGAAAGTTTGACTTGAGAGAGTTGACTTTTTGTTTGAGGCAAAATTTG
>JANIPM010293334.1:0-15172 GCA_027478405.1 Erythroxylum cassinoides | reverse complement strand
ACATGATAGGAATCTCAGTAGTATGATCACATCATAATTTCCTTCATGCTATGTCACATATCATGGACTTCATTAATTTGCTTATAGATCAATATCTATTCGTTCATAAATAATGAACACCAAATTAATGAAATATGCCTTTCTTTATTTATTCATAAAATATGTACACAACTTTGTACAAAACGCGCTAAAGGCGATTGCCTTTAGGGCACTACTCTAACAAATGGCAATGATCGATCATGGATGTTCATAAGTTATAGATAGAAGGTAACATAATGAAATATTCTTAATGTTATTTCATATTTCCTTTGAGTTCGTATTGATCATATCTTAATCATGGCCTACAAGAATTGTTTGAGCATAATTGCACATATTTAAATTTACAAACTAAGTATAAACTACCAATCCTTTACTAGGACTAGTTGCAGAGTATTGCTCCAGATTATACACAACAAGGTTATATATGGAAAATGAGTAAGATGGAGAGCATAAACAAGGATGCATATGATTGGTTGGCAAATATTTATAAGATGAGATGGTGTAAACATGCATTTGATAGAAGATGCAAAAGTGATTTGTTGTCAAATAATACAACATAGTGTTTCAACACATATTTAAGAAATACAAAGGACAAACCAATCTTGAATTGTTTAGAAGTAACGAGATGAGTTATCATGTAAAAAAAAAGCACAAAATGACTTAATACCACATTAAGATATCTCTTAACATAGTGTCAATACGAGAGAAAAAAAGGAGACTACAAATTATTTGGCTCATTTTATAAGTAATAACATTATTTACATTTGTACCTATTTACCTAAATGTTACCAATAACTTAACTCATTTATGGTAGGTAATAAGAAATTTGAAATTAAGCACTATATGTATGACTATTATGTAGTGGACCTTAGAATAAATGAATGCACATGTAGGAGATGGGAATTAATGAAGATCCCTCGTAGCCATTCCATTTTAACGATTATTTTGGAGAAAGGAGATCCTGAGAATTATATGCATGAGTACTACAGTCTACACCAAGGAGGCATATATGAAGTGTTATTGGAAAAGCATAAATTCAGTTCTAGTTAGTACCTGGTGAAGAACATTGAAAAAAGATAAATCCTCCCACCTATAAGAAAAGAGTTGGATGGCCAAAGAAGAAGAGAATAAGGGAAGGTTGTGAAGGTAAGAAGGGTAGGAATATTTCAAAAAGGACTAGTGTCCATGTAACTTACAAGAAATATATACAAGTTGAACACAATTCCAATACTTGTAAGATGTCAACATTTGGATCAGTTACCACGAGCGAGATGACGGTAAGCTTATTTATTTCATATTAAAAAAGAATTAAAATGTACGATATAAAAAGTTAATATTATTTCTTTAATGCAAGATCAAATGTAGATGCCTTCTCAAGAAAGTATTGTAGTATATGCATAACAGAGAAAGGGAAAGGAACATGTTCAAGCAACTGAAGCAAAATGGAAGGCAACCAAAGTTTAAAAACATGACATCTTGATAAGGTTAAGAACAAAAGAAGCTGGATCAACCAAAAGAACAAGGATTAAAGGAAGTATATAGATTGTGGTCCTTTGTATTTTTGGAACTCATGAAGACTTTTTGCTCCCATGTAATTATGAATATCTCACTTTAATTTAATAATAGCTCATATGGTTTTATGTATAGATTCATCTTAGTTTCTTTTTATATATGCAATTACAACTCTTTATGCAGGGAATCATTTTGTTAATCTTTTAAATTTATTGTTTACTTTTGAATGTATTAATTGCTTAATATGTATTAATTACAACAATATGTACAGGTCATTTTGTTAATAATTTGATTTTAATTCAGAGAAATATATTTGAAAACATGTGCATGAAATTAAATCACAACTCATTTTTATTAGTTTAATATATATTGTCATACAAAATGCCATAATTTATAAATATTGTTTAATATAACTTATCTCATTCTCATTGCTTGTACATACAAATACCAATTGCAATGCTAAGTATATTCTAAGACAATATCATCAAACCCTATATCCAACTAAGTTAACCATCCCTCCAAGTAAATTTACTCTCTCCCTTTTATTTATTGCATGTCATGTTCTTCTCTCTCAAGACATTTATGACATCTACATTTTTTGTGGTAAATTTTTCATTAAATCACTCAAAGAAATTACAACATTCCTTTCCCAGCAATAAACAAGATAAATAGTTATTTATTTGTTACAATCCTTGTAATAAACAAGACACTATTCATAATATTTACCCCATATTTGATACATCAAAAGAATCTCATTCTAGGATTCTTTGATGTTTAAGAAGTTTATAAATAAGCCTGCATTCCATAATTACAACGTTTATAGACACGTTGTTACATACTTGCTATTCTTGATGTTAATGATTTCATATAATTCAACAAGCACTTACTAAATATTCACCTGCCACAACACCAAGCCATTATGTAGCCATTGGAATCAATATAAAGCTAAGAAATAATTGAGATAACCAAATTAGGCCTAAAGCAACAAAGATAAGAAATTTTTAAAACTCATTTTTTAAAAGATCAAAGACTCAGCCAATAAACAGCAACAATACATAATATTTGGCTAGTACATAGCAGCAGTACATATTACTTAGCTAGTAGACAGTAACATTGCATACTATAGTTCCAATCTTCCTTCTGTGATCATGATCATCAAAACATTTATATACATTTGCAATGTCATTTATTCATAAACCACATACATAAATTTTCACATATTTGTGAGTTCATATCACCATTGATTATAAGAACTAGACTTTGAATCATCTCTTTATAACACATGCATTAATATAGGCATCGTGAAATAGCTACAAAGAGTCACAACAACATAACAATAATTGACATCACAAAACATATAATTAACACTTTTCATCGTTATTATAAAACAAACTTGTACAATCATGTCCAATTAGACGATAAACTATTATTTCAAGATAATTAAAAAAAATAAAGCCCTAAGTACCAAATTAAACAAAGGTATCATGAATTTCAAAAGTCCTAAACTTCATAAAAAGACCTAACTCCAAAATAGAAATCAAGTTTTGCAAGTAGAACCAAATAAAAAATGACTCAAGGTTTTCCCCCAAGTGTATTGACGTCCTTATGGTTTGTTTCTGTTGCTGCATAATCAACGAACTCTTCAACTATATTATACTAGAAGCTCTTTAACTTAATGCAAGGAGATAGCAAACACTCGATACTACTTCTTAAACAAAGATTAGTCTCTACTAAGTAGTTTGTGATATAATCCACTAAACTTTTCTAATTAATTAAAATGTCACATTGAATTGTTAATGCGTCGGTGTATAATTTCCATATTGACATGCTTCTCTACTAATAATGCAATCATTTGTCATCCCTGATTGAATGCACATGATGGATTTATTTATCTATATATATATTATTAGTCGAAATTTTTATCATTATCTTATGTAATATAAGATTAATTTTATTCATTCTATGTCAATTAAGTTTGTAAATTATGTCATATTAAATTTAAAAAATATTCCCCTTTTTCCCACATAAAAATTGTTCTGTTAATTTTATTTATGAAATAAGATTGCAACTTATTTCTTATTAAACATAACAAACTACTAAGTTCAATTAAATTTAAAACATTAATTAGCAAATAAAAAAAGAAACTCTCATTTTTATATAGATTTAATAATATTACAACTTATTAAATTAAATTTAAATAGATTAAAAAGAAATTTATCATTAAATTAATTTTTAATGACTCTTAAATCATTCCTTTAGTTTGATTAACTAATTGTTTATAATTATATCATAACATCAACTATTAATTATTAAATGTTACAAATTTAACTTTTTAAATGGACATAAATGAGTAATTTTCATATATGACCTATTTTAGTGATAAATATTTGGAACATTTGAAATTAGGAATACAAACTTTAATTCTCATTCCGTTTTAACATAACTGCAATTTAGGTTTCTTACTTAATTATTATGATATTAGTCCTTACTCTATTTTTTTAAAAATGAATATTGGATTAACTATAAACAAAAATAAAATAGCGTTACACTAAGTTCAAGTTGTAACTATACAAACAAGTATACTAATAGAAGCAAATTAAGTAGTTAGATAACATCATTAAACCATATTATATATTCCATCTACTTTTCATGTCTGGAGAGAGAGTGAGTTGAAGATTCTTGACAATTAATATAGATCTAATCCAATTTATGAGCCTATCAGCTAGTTGGTATTTCCCTTCTTCTTAGTTTGTAAACCTTTGAGAGTTTCACTCTCTTCAAAGGAAGTAAATGGTAGTAGTGAATATAACTTTGTATATAATAGCATTAGGCTTACCCTTCTTTGAGTTGTTAATGGCCCAATTTAGAGATTGCTCCCAATTATAAGTGTATCCGTTACTAGGTAAAATGGATAAGATCTTGCTCCAAACTGCTTTCGAAAAACTCCAAGGAAAAAAGAGTTGGTTTCTTTCTTCCTATGCCATTTTACAAAAAAAACAAGTAGTATTGTCATTGTCATGTCATTGGCTTTTAGTCATCAGCCTATTTTTAATCGTAAGTCAAGAAACAAAAGAGGCTTTCAATTGTAAGGTATTCTGCCATAAAAGAGAAGACCAAGGTACCTCAGTGAAGCCTTTTATTAACAATTGATCCAAATGATTGAACCAACTAATAACTCATTTTCTAATTGGGGGAAGAATTGAGCCAAAGTAGCAAAGCCTTTAAAATTCCCTCTCTAAATCCTATTACAAATAAAAAAGGATACTTTAAGGTGAAGAGGAATGCAGTTTCTCAAGTGATATACCTGAGTATTGCAGATAAGGGTGCTCGAGTCGAGCTAGTTATCATACTAAAGCCAAGTTTTGTCACCATTTCCAATCTTGTGTTTAATACATGGATAAACCAAATTGTGTAGCTTCATCATGTGAATAAGAATCCAAGAGAACTCTTGTGAATAAGAAGCTTGCCAAAAGTTCACATTTGTGAGGTGATACTCATGTATCCACTTGACCCAGAGTCTATATGGTCAGTGTATAACCACTGAAATCTTTTGCACATTAATACTCTTTGCATAGTATAAATAGAAATGATCCTTAGTCCTCTAACTCTCTTCGAAATAGTCACCGCGTTCTAGTTTATCTTAACATTCTTAGCATTGCAGTTCGACTGACCATAGGAAAGCTTTCAATATTTTGTTAACCTCCTTAAGCACCTTTCTAGGCAATGCTATGTGAGCAGTCCAGTATATATGTAGACTGCTTAATACATAAATGATAAAAGTTAACCTAATATAATAGGAGAGAAACCTATTTTACCAAGCATTCACTCTTGCCTTGATCCTTTCTAAAAGAGGTAAACAATCATGAAGCTTAGGTTTAGAAGAAGATATAGAGACACCCAAATAATGTAATGGAGCATAATGAACATTTAGCCCAACCAAAGTCTAGACTTCTGTAATATTTCTCACATCAATAAAGAGATATAGACAACTCTTCTTAGGGTTATGTTTTAAATTCAACCAATTGGCAAATAATTTCAAGGCATGCATCATCATAGAAATGGAATGCATATCAATTCCACAAAAAATCAATATATCATCAGCACACATAAGGTGGCTAAGGTTGAGAGCAGAACGTTTGTAATGGAATTGAAAGCTTTTGTTATAAAAGATCATCTTACTTCTCAATCAAGAAAAGCCTTCCATTACAGGAGTAAACAAATAAGGAGACAATAGATCTCTTTACTGAATACCTTTGGCAACCTTAAACGATTTGGTAGGAACCCCATTCATAAGAATACTTAGAGAAGGATATTGAATACATGCCATGATCCAACTAATAAACCTAGATGGCAACTTCATAGCCTCAAGACAAATAAGGATGAATTTCCAACTTACAATGTCAAAAGCCTTGAAAAAATCACCTTCGATTAAGCCACTATTGAGATGCTTGCCTAAATTGTATTCCATCAATAGTTATTATAAAAGAAGAATATTATCTCCAATATTTCTCTTTAGAATGAAGCCCCCCTGAGTAAGATTGATGATGCCAGAAATAGCCAACTTGAGTCTCTCAGCAAGTAGTTTAGAAATGATTTTATATATTATATTACAATAAGAGATTGGTCAGAAGTCATTCATACTCTAAGGAGTTCGTTTTTTTTTTTGAACTAAGCATATGTAGGTATGGTTCATTTCCTGGAGCATCTTGGAGGAAGCAAAAAATTCCAACACAACTTCAGAGAATAGCTTACCTGTAATGTCCCTAAGTTTTTTGAAAGAATATAGTAATGAACCCTTCTGGACTAGGAGATTTAGAAGGATACATGTTAAATAAAACTCTTTTGACATCTTACACCAAGATTGTCGATGTTGTAATCTCTAATGAGCATTCAAACAACCGTAGAACATTAAGGCTGGGGGCAATAGAATTATCCTCTCCTATTAGCTAGAGGAAATGGTTCCAAGCAAGTTCCTATAAGCATTTCTGATTTGTACACTCATGTCCCCTGCTGTCTAGAAATATTGAAATTCTATTAGTATTCCTTCGGGCTAAGAGAGATGAGTGGAAGAACTTAGTGTTTGAGTCCTAATCTTTCATTAAGTTAAGTCTAGATTTTTGCTTAAGAATAGAGATTTGGAATTTGGAAGCATCTAAATAGTCCCAAAGACAAACCATCTCAGTGGATCTTAAAGCAATATCATGTGGGGCATCGTAACAAGCTTTCTGAGCTAGTATAAGCTTCTCCTTAAGTGTAGAGAGGTTTTGATGTCAGCTAGCCATAAGACATTTCAGAGCTTCTTTTACTCTCTTTAATTTCTGCATCAATAGAAAAGATTTAAAACCATTAATCTCAATATTCCAATAATGTCCTACTAGATTATAAAAACATTCCGTCTGATCTAAGTCATTGAAAAACCAAATGGGGGATGCCACTTTACTGCACGCCTAAAATCGTAGGGTCAACGTATAAGAACGATCAAATTAATAAAAGGTTTTCACCAAAATGTACAAAGAGTTGGAGAATTGTGTCAACCATAATGAATTGACTAGAGAATGGTCCAGCTTCTTTCTAATGAGCAAGTTTCATGTTGATTGTTAGTCCAAGTAAGCCTTCCACTAGTAGCCTTAAGACCTACTAGATCCATTCGGTTGAGAAAGTTAGAGCATTCCTTGATCAATCCAAGAGTGAATTGCCTTCCTTATTTGATTTGATCTATATTGAGAGAACAATTATAGTCCCCCCCACCACAAGCCAAGGATTAGAAATTCTACGGTGAACATTTTCCAAATCTAACCAGAATTGATTTCATTGAAAACCAAAATTTGAAGCATAAATGATAGACATCTTCAGGACAGTTGGCAAACCTCGAAGTTGACATTGTAAATGCATAAATTGCTTGGTCTTTTCCATAACTTGAACTCCAATCTTCTCCTTATTGAAGGGACAGATAATTCTGCCATTATAATGAAAATCATGGTTGGAAATGAGCTCCCAATGTGCACCTAAAAATTTAGAACCATAAAGGGTTAGGGTGTTTTTTATTTTAGTTTCAAGAAGACCAATTAAGCATGGCTTCTTATCCTTTACCATCTCCTTCACCTCTTCTTTTTTATGAGGGCCATTTAACCTCCTAATGTTCCACACTAGGACTGCCATAATTGGGGGAAGTCCCCTAGTATTCGGGATTTTGTTTTCGCTCCCTTGTAGATTTCCTTTTACTAGTTTTGGACTACCCATAAAAATCTTATGGGATTTTAGGGACATGGGCTGCAACTGATGGAGAACCACAATCCTGTTTTGTCAAATCTCTACTGCCAGCCCAAGAGGAGATTAATACCACGGTATCAAAAAATTACAATTCAATGTCAGGTCTTCAGTTGAATTGCCCAGGTAAGTGCTATCTACCTAAGGATCCTCTGCATTTTGAGAGATGTCATCACCAGTCCCTAGGCTTGGCACACAGTCATCTCTGGAGTTTAGTATTGTTGTCTATCCTACAGATTCAAACTAATCCTTAGAGGTCTTAGCAGCAACATTCTCAATTTTTGCAACAATTATTAATGGAGTCATCATTTTAGCCTAATCCATATAATAATTGTCTATATACTAGAAGGTAAAGTGATTCTCGTCATTTTCTAGACTACCCACATTATCTGCATTAGAGTTTTCAGTAGCTGGTTATCCCACATTTTCAAACTGATCTAAAAAGGCCTTTGTAATAACATTTTCAGTTATCCCAACATGTTCTAAAGGAGTCATCGTCTGAGCACAATCCATTTGACAGTTTTCCTGTGACTGGAAAATATTTGTAGTAGTCCACAATAAAACTAATTCCATACCATTATCTACAAACTGGTCCCTACCAGTGGGTTAACTTCACCATTAATGTGAATAACATCCTCCCCCTTTGAACCAAAATATGTAGCACTTGTATGTTCCATTCAAAGACCATAATTAACAGAACTAAGAAGTTTATCATGTCACCACGATTGAAAGATTCTACCCGTAGGAACCTATTTCTTAGTAGAGTTGCTAGGCTTCCATGGATAACTGATTTGTATTTCAACTCTCTCTAGCTCCCTATTATCTCCTAGCCAAAGAACATAAAGGAAATCTGGAAGTGGGGCATTCTTCGGTATTTCAATACATAGTTTTTCATAACAGATTCTTTCTATGGAGGTTGTATATGAGTCCATACACACCGGCTTCCCTAGTGAACTAGCCAAGAAGCTCAAACCCTCAATTGTCTAAAACTCCAACATTAAATTATGAAAGTTAATCCACATGGGGATAACATCGAATTGCCTTTGATCTATTTCCATTCCTAGCCTTCACTTCTGTATAAACAAAGGTTGGTCTCTGAAATGCCATGGATCCCATTCCACATTCTCATTTAAGCAAGAATCATCGAAAATTTTTATCAATAATGTACCATCTTCGCTTAGCATCACTTTTTGCAACCTTTTCTTGCCCCATTTAGCTATAGAGTAGGCGTTCACTGTAGGGAAGGTTGGCCGTTTAAACCCAATCAAGGCCGATGACCATGCTTATACCCTAGCCTTCAGGAGCTCAATCGGAGATGTTATCACTCTATCCTTCATAACATTTTGGTAATATTTAAGGGTAGCCTTGTTGTGTTGAGTTCCTAACTTGTTTCACCAAGCACCTTCACTTCAGGTGTCATTTGAAGTTGTCCTAACCACATCTGATTTTTCGAGTTTCTTGCCAACTGATGAGCCGAGAAGCATTTCTCTAGAGAGAGTTAGAAAGTTAGCTTTCGAGAGGGAGAAAGAACCAACTCCATGGATGCCTGGATAGTCTGAGGGGACCCTCCGGTGAGGCTAAAGCCTCAGCCACCAAGAAAGTGCAGTGGAATCAATTTGTCAATGGGAAAGAGTATTTCCAAAAAAGGGGGAAAATTAGGGATAGAAAGGTAATTTAAGAAGGGAGAGGTAAAATAATTTTCTATGTTATTTTAAATAATAATTTTCAATTGTAATAAGTGACGTGCTCGTCCTTTCGTTTTGAATATTATAATGTTAAATATAAGAAATTCTCAATTATGAATATCACATAATTGTATTATAATTATTAGTGAATAATATAATACTAGAATAAAAAGTTTTGCAGATTAATCGGGCAAATGAACTAGTTATCATATAGATAGTATACAATACATTACTCTAGGTTTTACCAGTTAAAAATTATGATCTAGGTAAAAGGTAAATTTTGCTTGTTCTATTAAAATCTAATGAAAATTTTGATATTTTAATTTATTATTTTATTAAAATTATTAAAACTAGTTTAAATTCTATTTTTATGAGAGATAACCGTAGGACTCAGGCTTGATTTAGTCTGAAGTCAATGAAGCAAGTTGATCTGATCGAATTTTCAACCAAGTTTAGTTTGAATGTTTTGACCATTCAATGAAAAGAATGTTGTTTTAGTTAAATTTACTAAAAATATAACATCGTTTTAGTTTTAAGTTTAAAGAAATTTAAAATTAAATTAATGTCGTTTTAAAAATTTATCTAAAATAATGTCATTTCGGAGAACCCGTTTAGACTCAAGTTTAAATTTAGATTGTACTACATGAATTTGTCTAAGTTTCAGACAGAGCTTAAGCCCTAAAGTTTCAAGTCAAATTGGATTGGGTCGACCACAAATCCAACTCGACCGACCAATTGTCATATCTAATTTTTAAGTCAGAATTTAGTTGCTTAGTTTCCGTTTGTTCTGGGGTAAAACTCGTACAGCATTTCTTCGAAAACAAAACGAAAAGGATGTACACACATGTCATCAAATAGAAATCATTGCAATACCTAGAGACAAGAATTGGAGCAATTCTTGGACTGTCTGACGGAAACCCTCGACATCAAGCTCAAGCGACTGGTGACTGCCTTGGATGTGCTCAGGCCAGCATCTGATATCCATAAAGGCCTTCTATATAGTACCCCGTCCATCGCCCAACTTCCTTAGTCACTGGAACTCCTCACCACACAAAAAAAGCATATATCAGAAAAACTAAAGCATATATCAGAAAAACTATCTTAACCATACTTTATACAATGTTTCAAATGAACTACAACACTTGTACCAAAAGTTGAGATATGCATTGGTTATGTAAAAGCAGGACTAATTTCATGCATGAGATTGATATGTACTTGAAAAATATGCAGAATCTGAAAAAGAATGTTTTTAAACTTTTTAAAATAAATAATTCAATTTAAAAGTGTCTTAGTTAATATTTTGTTAATGCGATTGACAAATGATTTTTGAACATCCTAATGGTTATGTATTTGAAATATGGTCACTTGTTCGATAATTAAAAAAATTATATAAGAAAGAAGATGTCACGTAACCTCTTTAAGTATCAATCTTTACGTTGCTCTGTGGACTACATCAATACAATTCTAATGGAAATAATCTTTTAAACTACGTTGTCCAATTTTTAAAAGATTAGATAATTAAAAGTTTTAAAAAAATTGGTCACTGAAATGAAAATGTTTAAAAATTTTGAGACTTTCTAATTTATTATCTCAAATTTATTTATGTTGTTAGAAAAACCTCAAAAAGTATTACTAAAAGTTGTGATACGTTATAGAGTAATTTGGTGCATTTAATAATGATAAGATCCAATATGTAAAAGTTAAAATGTTAAGAATTTATTTTTAAAAATAAAAAGTTAATTTATCCATCCTTGTTCCCATTAAATTTTATTTATTAAAAAGGTATATATAATCTTAAAATATATTTATTTTGAAAGAAGAGCCCTAATAATAAAGTTTTAGAAGTTGCTCAAAACAACCCAATTATAGTCTTACTTTGAGACCCTAAAAATGTTCCAACTGTTTAAAATAATTAAACATGTTGTGAAAAGAAAATTGATATATCATATTTTAGATCTTAAAATTTTATTTAATTATATAATACAAACTAAAATTATAAATTTTATTTATTAAATTAGAGGAGGTTTCAATTGATGTTTTGATGATAAAAAACAAAATCATTACGAATTTAATGAGAGACAATATAAGAACAAGATGTAACCATAAACTTAAAAAGATAATTCATGAAGTTGATAAAAAAAAGTTTAAGTTTGCTGCCATTGAAGTAATGATCAACTTAAGAACAAAAGATAAATGTAGATCAAAGTTATTCTATATTTTATAATGTTGATTAATAATCTCATTTAGTCATTTTGATGATCTTATTAAAGGCTCATCATGCATAAACAATTCATATCATTTCATTGCATGTGTCTTTTTATTCATCAAGAGGCATTGAAGCTTTTAATTTTAAAAGAAAAGTCTCTTGATCTTTTAAGCACTCTTCAAGAAATATTTTGGAAGATGTTTTTATTACAATTTCACTAAAAAATCAAGTTTAAGTATTTAAAGTTGTTAAAATCATATTTTAGGGGATTGGTCGACTAATATAAGTTAGTAATAGTGTAAGTTAGATATGCAACAGGTAAGTTTGTTGACATATTGGTTAACCAATATGGTTAAGAGGTCAACCAATATGCAACAATAGCAAATTTTGTGTAGTGAATGCACATTGATTGACTAATATGATATAGTGGTTGACCAATGTAGGATAAACTTGTAACAAGGTCACTTCTTCACACATTGGTTGTTTAATATAGGTTAAACTTGTAACAAAGTTATCACTTAACACATTGGTCAACTAAAGTAGATGTGTGGTCAACCAATATCCCTTTAGCAGTTGACATATTAATTGATTAATATGCCTACAGGTCGATTAATGTTAAAACTACTAATGAATTTGTGTAGTTGATGCATATTGATCGACCAATATAGTATAGCTTCAATGGCAGGGGTCCTTAAACCTTATAAATGCATGTTTTCTTGTTAACTCTTGCATCAAAAGTATTCAAGTGCCTTTTTCACACATTTGTAAGTATTTTTCAATCATTTGGGCATTGTTATCTCATAGTTGTGTGAGTGAG
The DNA here is from genome assembly GCA_027478405.1 of Erythroxylum cassinoides. Taxonomy (NCBI): domain Eukaryota; kingdom Viridiplantae; phylum Streptophyta; class Magnoliopsida; order Malpighiales; family Erythroxylaceae; genus Erythroxylum; species Erythroxylum cassinoides. Next base: position 2,646 of record JANIPM010293334.1, on the reverse strand, counting down.
CCTTTTTGGAGTTATCAATTGATTAAGGTATTTTGAGTTATAAGCTTTGGTTAAGGCAATATATTATTGTACTTAAGGGTATTCTAAGTAGCATTGAGGTTTCTCTTTACCTTGGAAGAAGATTGTGAAAGAGTTCTGATAAGATATTATTTGATTATGTTAATTGAAATTATCTCTTTTGCTTTGACTATATTTTGAGGCTTAAATAGGAAAATTAAATTATGTTTTGTTTTAAGAGATGACAAGTGGAGAATTAAATTGGAGCATTATTGGTCAAAATTACAAATGTTGGATAAAGCGTACAGATTACTGCAGTGGATAAGACGAGATCATGCCTAATTTCAAATTCACTTCAAAATTTGGAATGCAATTAGGAAATTTCTTTCCATCCCTATTATGTAGGGATTCAGATTTGTTTTAGCTAGGAATCTTTGCAAGATATTGAGTAAGACTAGGTTTTGAGTAAGAAAACAAGAGAAAAACAAGTCTACCACCTTCTCTAACAATCTCTTTTTGTTTTGTTAATAGTTTCTCTCAATCTTTCATCTTTTCTTCTATTTTTGATGTTGGAACTAAAGTCATGTGTCACTAAATCAAAATAGTATGATTCAAGGAGATTCAAAACTCTAGTTGTAACCTTGTGAGTTTTTGTTCTAAAATTATATTCTTGTTTTAATTCAAGTATTTATTGTTTTTTATTCTTATATTTCATGAATATTTAATATTGATTAATCTGAAAATTAATTTAATGTTGATTATTCTATAATTATCCATGAATTTAGTTATCCATAATTGTCATGAAGGATTGGTACAAATAGCTAATAGGTTATTTATAAATTTGCATATTTAACTTATAAGAAACAAAAAAACTAAGTTGAATAATTGTAACTATCTCAATTATTTAATTTAAGGCCTAGTCTTTTTCACTAAGCTTCTCATTATCATTTAATTGATATGTTATGCTACCATACCTAATCAATTGATGGTAAGTTTTAGTTTAAATGCTGAGTTTAAACTAATTAATTTAGAAAATTTTGATACTTATTATGGCCATCCTAATATGTTTTGGACTAACTGCTTAAATTGTAACAAATCTTCTTTTTAGATTAATGATCAATGTTATAATTAGATGAGGTTTTTCCCTTGAATCCTAGTCAAGTACTCTTGATTTTCTCACTTTTATATTCAATTGATTTAATTTGATTCCTTATTAATTTTAGTTAATTACATAATTAATCATAAACCTTCATTTTGTTTTGTTAATTGGAATTAAGAAACTAGTTTTTAGTTCTCTTGGGATTATACCTAGTTCCATGACTACTATAAGAAGTTAGAGAATAGAAATTAATTTAAAGGGCTTTGACAACCAGATTAAAATTTTGGTGCCATTATTAGGGAACTATTTCAATTAGTTTATTTGTGTTATTTTACAATTTACTGCTAATTCCTTGTCTTGTATAATTTGTTCTTCTAAGAAAAGTGAGTTGCAATATAATCCAGAAATTGAGAAGACAATGTGTCATTAAGGAAAGAGATTAATCAAGGAAGCGGTCATTCACCTCCAGAAGTCAAAGTTAAGATTTATCTAACAATTAGTTTAGACTCTAATTTTCGAGAAGTTAAAGAAAAGATGGCAAATCCTAACATTAGAACGTTAAGAGATCAGTAGCACAAAATTTGAATCAACAACCCTGATGCATACAGTTCTCAGATGTTAAGGTAGATTTTGAATTGAAATCTAGTTTAATTCACTTACTCTCTATTTTTCATAGTCTTGCAAGTAAAGATCCATATAAACACTTAAAGGAATTTCATGTTGTCTTCTCTGGAATGAAGCCAAAAGGGGTGACATAAGAACAAATTAATCTCAGAGCCTTTCCATTCTATTGAAAGATAAGGTAAAGGATTAACTATATTATCTTCCTTTTAGTTCATTGACAACATCGAATAAGATGAAAAGATTATTCTTGGAGAAGTTCTTTCCTACATCACGAGTAGTTAATAACAAAAAGGAGATATATGGGATTAGATAATTCACCAGAGAAAATTGTATGAATATTGGGAGAGGTTTAAGGAATTATATGCTAGCTGCCCATACCATCAAATTCCTAACCAACTTTTGATTTAGTAATTTTATGAAGGACTATTGCTAATAGATAGGAGTATGGAGGAGCTTCGAAAAATAAAACACATAAAGTGGCAAGACAATTGATATCAAATATGGCCGAAAATTTTCAACAGTTTGGGACAATGATAGATAGAGTTGTTAAGCGCGTTAATGAGAAAAGTAATATGAACCTTAAGGATAAAATTTTGGATTTAACTGCTCTAGTTTGTTAAATTGTTGTATCAGTTGTAATCAACATGAGTGCATGGAATATTCTCACTCTTTTTATTGGACCCCGATTTTTGAGTGAAATTTAGAAATATGAAGTAAAATTAAATGAGTGGTTTTATATATGTATTGTGAAATAAATGTATTTATACTTAAAGGAAATTGATAAGAAAAAAATGATTTTGATTTTGATACCTTCGGGTTTTGTAGAGAATTGTATGGTTTATGAAATTCAAGTGGATGAGTTGATTGAAATGAAGTTAAATAGCAAGAATTAAAAAGAAAAAGTGTGAAAATTTGAAGAATTTAGA
>JANIPM010290824.1:0-15213 GCA_027478405.1 Erythroxylum cassinoides | reverse complement strand
CTTCCGCTTTCATTTGCTTCCGTTTCGATTCTGTATTCGATTCGCATTTGCTTTGCTCCCGCTTGCTTTGTGATTCGTATTCGATTATTCGATTTGAATTCACCTCGTTATTCGTATCCGTTAGTTCGTTTTTTCTATTGACTTTCGCATTTTGTCTCCGATTCTGGTTGGGATCCGGTTCCCAGATCGGGTCCCAACACATGGAGTCCAATTTTGGATTATGTAACTTATCAATTAGGGTTGTGAAGATTCATTTCGATTGTAATGAGGAAATTAAGAACACACAATATGTATTGGAGGAGATAAACATAGTAGACTAACTTTGTTTTAAACTTTGTAATAAATTGATAAACTCTTATTAATTGAAGTGTTAATTAAAGTTGCGAGTAAATTCTTGAAATTTTATTTGTAACAAAAATAACCAGACTTTAATGTCCCTCTTAATGGACTGAATTGACAATAGACATGTAGTTTGGAGACCTAATTTGAGTTGTGGTTACTGGTTGATATAGAAGTGTATTTTGTTTGTAGGGGGACTCTTATTTCAAAAGGGAGATGTCCATTTTATAGGGAAAATTCTGTCGAATTCTCAATAGGATCCTCATAAAATGTGACAATCATTTTATAATTAAAACAAGAGCGCCATAGCATTAACTTATGATCTTATTGCGGAGGAGACTTATAACTATGCAAATTATTGAGGATAACACCTGATGGTTGAATTATTTGAGTATAGTTAATGACCTTCATTAATTATAATATTTTATGGCAATTGTTTTAATATATCCAACTTTCTAAACTGTGAACGATTTTGTTCTTGGTTTTTCATTCTAGCTCTATCATCATCATCTTCTTTCACGTACTTCAAGAAGCTCCTTCTGCATTTCGGTTGAGGTCAGTGACTATGTTTTTTACTACATTTTTTTGGTCTTGGTTTATTTGCTTGCGGTATGAACTTCCCATCTGAACTTCTTGCTTTTTTAATTGATATGGCTTGCACGATGTGAAACTTGATTGTAGTATAAACTTCGGTTATGTATTAATTTATAGAGGACGAGTTTGACTTATGTTGTTGTTCCAGTTACCTTAATTATATGAATATGTTATTTCATTGATGCTCTCTTAAATGATGAGGTTTCTTTACTTTTTATGTGAACATTTTTGCAAGGCATGTTTTTATGAAATTGTATATATAAAACGAATTTATTACAATAAGTATTCATAAAAATATTCATATTTTTGTGAATACTTTTTTGATTAGGCAATTGTTTGATATTTAATATCCATTAAATATTAAATTGTTAACAATAATTGTCTTATGACATATATGATTACAAACATATATTTTGGATATTCAGTTTAAATATACTAAGAGCCTAGGAATCAGAATGATAACATCTTATGTTCAATCACAAGTCTTATCTGACATGTTTTGTTATATGTGGCTAACATAGCAGACTAACTATGGATTCACTGGTTTAAATTAACAGTTTTTCAAATATGAGTTTTAGGGATAGATCTTGGATGTATAGAAGATTTACCCCTGATGGTTTCATTAATCTTGAATTTGTTGAGGGAGTTGATGCATTTATTCATTATGCATGTTCTCAACCTGCATATATGGATGGGTCAAAGATCAGATGTCCATGTAAAAAGTGCAAACACAAATGTTTCCTTACTATTGATGAAGTTAATTTGCATTTGCTGAGAAAAGGGTTTGTCCCCAATTATTTTGAATGGACACGATATGGGAAACCGTTGATTTCTAGCACCTCAAGGAGAAATGAAGTACAATCGTCTGTCAACTTAAATGAGTATAATGGGGAGGTTGGATTTAGAAGAAATTGTGTTGCTGGAACTGAAAACTCGTACAAGCAAATGGTTTACGATGGGGTCGGTTATATATTTGAGCCAAATAGGGAAAATGTTGAAGAAGAACCTACCACAAGTAAAACAATTTTTTTGACTTACTATAGTCAGCTGACCACGAATTGTGGCCAAATTGTGAGACAATGACCCAATTGTCATCAATTGCTTGAATATTGAACATAAAGAGTGAAGGGCATATTTCAGATCGTAGTTTTGATAAAATTTTGGAGTGGTATAATGAATCATTACCTGCTGATCATACAATGGTTGATAGTTTTTACAATATGAAGAAACTTATTAGGGGTCTTGGTTTGCCTGTGAAAAAGATTGATTGTTGTCGATTATGATGTATGTTGTATTGGGGAGATGATGTAAACTTAGAAGAGTGCAAATTTTGTGATCAATCTAGGTTTAAGCCTAGAAAGCGTTCAATGAAACATAAATTAGTACCATAGAAGCGGATGTGTTATTTCTCAGTAACTCTGAGACTTTATGCTTTTGATGTTACCGCATCTCACATGCATGCTGAACACGAACAGAAAGATGGAGTAATGATTCATTCATCAGATGCACTGGTATGGAAACATTTCAATGACACCCATCTTGATTTTGCAGTTGAATGTCAAAATGTTCGGTTAGGATTGTTGACGGATGGATTCCGACCTTTTGGTCAATTTGGGCAGTAATATTCTTCATGGCCAATTATAATTACTCTTTATAATTTGCCTCCTTATATGTGTATGAAAGAGGCATATATGTTCTTGACAGTGATTGTGCCAAGGTCAACAAATCTGAAGCAAACAATAGATGTTTTCTTACAACCATTGATATCTGAATTGTAGCAACTTTGGGAAGATGGTGTTCAAACATATGATGTTTCTCTAAAATAGAATTTTGTGTTGAGAGCTGCTTTGATGTGAACCATTAGTGATTTTTCGGCTTTTGTCATGTTATCTAGATGAAGTGCAGCTGGAAAATTAGCTTGTCCTCATTGTGGCAATGATTTTGATGCATTTTATCTTCCAAACGGAGGTAAAATAAGTTGGTTTGGTAATCACAGAACATTTCTTCCTTTAGATCACCCGTTTAGGCACAATAAACATAAGTTCATTAAAAATAGGATGGTCAAAACACTTCCTCCTCCTCTAAAAACTGGTGAAGAGATTTTACAAGAAATTGAGGAATTAGGCTTGCTGAAAGTAATAGAATTTGAAACAGATGAAGTAAATACAAGCATTAGTCAAAACTTTGGTTAGAGAAAACGAACCATATTTTGGGATTTGCCATATTGGAAAATGAATTTGATACATCATAATCTAGATGTGATGCATATTGAGAAAAACATGTTCGACAACTTATTTAATACCATTATGAACATTGAAGGGAGGATAAAAGACAATGTAAAATCCAGAGCTGATTTACAACTTTTTTGTAGAAGATATGAGTTACATAAAAATCTTTGCACCAGTAAATATCCAAAAGCATGTTACTCTTTAGACAAGAAACAAAAAAAGCGTTTGTGTGAATGGTTAAAAAGTCTAAAGTTTCTAGATGGTTTTGTTTTAAACTTGGTTAGGTGTGTGGATCTCAGGAAGTACAAATTATTTGGGATGAAAAGTCATGATTGTCATGTATTTATGCAAAGGTTAATTCCAATTGCATTTTGGGAGTTGCTACCGATTATGGTATGGGAAGCTATAACAGAGTTAAGCTTGTTTTTCAAAAGCTTAACATCATATGAAATCAAGTTGGATGAAATGGAAAAACTAGAAAATGAAATTCTAGTTATTTTGTGCAAGTTAGAAGGGATTTTTCCTCTAAGCTTCTTTGACTGTATGGAGCATCTACCTGTGCATTTAACACATGAGGCAAAACTAGCCGGTCCAATTCAATATCGATGGATGTTTCCATTTGAGAGGTAAGTTGACATAAATTATTGCAATAACCATTGTCTCATGCTTTATCTACAAAATTGTAATAACCATTTTCTCTAATATAGGTATTTGCATCACTTGAAAAAAATGTCAAAAACAAAGCTAGAGTTGAAGGCTCGATATGTAATGCTTATTTAGTGGAAAAAGCTAGTACATTTTGTGGACATTATTTTAAGCCGCATGTTCACACAAGAGAAATAAAAGTTTTTCGTAATAGCGATGGGGGAGGAACAAGTGGTTTTGATGGAAACTTGTCCATTTTCACATATCCTGGACGAACATATAGACGTGCAACAAGAAGAATGTTAACAAAGGAAGAAATTGAGGCTGCACATGGTTATATTTTATTGAATTGTCAAGGGTTCTTCCTTTCGTACAGTAAGTTGAACATGATTATTTCTTCATTTAAAATTGTGTGTTGTTCATTACTGAAAAATTAAATTATATTTTTAGATTATACGAGGTATTGTTACGCGAGATAATACCGGGTATCATACATGATGATATAAATAAAGAAGTTGAAAAACACTTTCCTCGATGGTTCGAGAGATATGTAAGTTTTCACTTACAAATATTCTTATAGTTCGAAATCATATTTAAGTGTTCTCATGACATTATACTCTCTGTTATGATAATTTATTTTATGTAGGCCTTAGAAAATCTAAAAGAGAATAAGTTCATTTGTGATCTTACAAAGGGGTCTCTGCGAATTTTTAAATCGTATCCTGTGTATTTCGTGAATGGATATAAATACCATATAGAATATCATGGACAGAGCATGTCAACAATAAACAATGGAGTTTTGATACAGGGAGAATTGATAGATTACTATGGTAAAATTATTGAAATACTTGAAGTTGAGTACCTTGGTTTGCCAATTAAGCGATGTGTGATATTTAAATGTGACTGGTATAACCCGGCACTAAATGTTGGAAAAAAAGTGTATAGCCGATACAATCTAGTTTAAATCAACTACCGAAGAAGATTGAGACAATTTAAACCTTTCGTCTTAGCTATGCAAGCGAAACAGGTGTGTTATGTCCTCTTTCCAAGCTTATGACGAGATAAGACAAATTGGTTGGCGGTTTACAAAGTTAAACCTAGAGGTGTTTTTGAATCACATGGAAAAGGAGAGCAGAGAATTGAAAGCGAAGCATTTCAGGAAGATGTCACTTTTAAAAATGCATCTATAACGTATGACGATAATGAACCTTTGAACGATCCATCTAACGAATAAGTCAATATTTCATTTGGAGAGGATGACGAGGGTCAAAGATATGAATATGAGCTAGAGTTTAATTCTTATTTTTTAGAAGAAGAAGATGATTGTAATTTACAATTAAGTTATGATAGCGATTAATTTATGTTTGTAATTGAATATTTTAATCAACAAATACATTAATTACATTCAAGTATATTATGTAAAGTTTTTTATTCAAAATCTTATTCAAGGAATGTCGACATGGCGACTGGTTTTGGATGGCAGTAATTCTTTCCATTGGGAGGAATGTTGCAAAATTGTCTCAACCTAAGGAATAAACACTGCAGGAAATATCGCTGGTTCCTACACTAAGAATCATTTGCCTTCCATGGCCGATCTTCTACTTCAAGGTGTTTAGTATGATCTGGACAATGTCTTTTTCCTTATTATGTACATCTCATTTCCTTTATTGAAGTTATTATACATATTCATATTTGATGGTCTATACTACATGTTGCTTTAAGCTTTCTTTATTCTCGAAGAGGACATGTATGCCGATAGAGGCGAGAGCGATGTTACAACGGACTATAAAGGATTAGGGAGATCGATTTTCATGGAAAATTCGTCAATTCCTCAAACCTCGTCTACACAATCACGTATGCATTAATATCCAGTTTTGGTTCGTTTAACAGTTTACTAATATCACAGTTTCAAAAGTTCTTAACTGATTTTGTTTTAGGTAAATCTATTCCCCTTAGTAGATCATCTGGAGAATTAGTGTTCCATACTAAGAGCAGCAACTCATTCACTATTTCCTCTACAAGTATAGCTATAGCAGAAGTGCTATTGCAAGAAGGTGTTCAAAATCCTACACCTGGTGGAAGAAGTTTCACTATTTCCATTGGTGTGTTTGAACATGTCAGGACCCTTCTCGGGAATCTAGACATCGGGAACTCATTTACCTTTACCGACTCCCATGTCACATGGAATCAAACAAAATAATTATATCATTGTTATTTATTGATGCAATACATTATTTAGACTAACCTTTAAAGTTGATTTATTGTTGTATCTGTAAGAATTTGTTAAACAATGCATAATTATATGATTGTTAAAGTTGATTTGTTGTTGTTAAGAATTTGTTCACCTTCAACTTCATTGCCTTATTTCCTTCTTCATATATTATATAAAATATTGAATTCAAATTACTATATTTATAGAGAATTCGATAAAAATTGAATTTCAGGTAACAATATGAAACCAAAGAGACAGCGTGAAGTTATGGGACCGAGGTTTAGAGGCATATTCAGAGCAACTTACTGTAAAGGTGGATCGTCACAATCTACAGCTCGCACTAACTCACCTACTCCCTCTCCAAGGTCTACAGTTGTAGATGACGTATCACCTACTGCTCCTTATGATACACCATCCCCTTCCCTAACTCATATATCATCCGATACATCTTTATCAGATGGAGGAGAGGTCCGCCACCCTAGAGTTGAGGGACCTGATGGAAGAAAGTATGTAACAGTTGTCAATCAACAGTAAGTGAAATCACGTTAACCACTATTTGTTTTTGATTAAGTATTAGGTTTTTTAGTTTTTTTTCCAGTATCAAATTACTTCTTATATTAGGTTGGTTCAGTCTGGACCGAGTTCCAGAAATATAACTTTCATATTTAAGCAAAGGATTGATCCTGAGGGTTATGTGTGGAAGAAAATATCTAAGGCTACAAAGCAATTTTACTTTCAGGAGTTTGAGGTACAATATATATTTATTTTCTTTTTATATTGATTTATATACACTAATTAGATAGATATTATTACATTATATATAGTAGTCTAATTTTTTTCTTCTTATTTCATAAAGAATTTTCTGGGATTCTTGTTTTGACGCTAGCATGTATAAAGTATGGAAGAAGCGAGCTCGTACACGTTATCACGACTTCATTGGTGCGATACACAAGACTGATGCATGACCACGTTATATTTCAGAGGAAATTTAGAGTCGTTGGTAGGAGTATTGGGCATCACCTGAGGCAATGTCCATCTCAGGGCGTAACTCCACCAACAGTCATGGAGGCCCAGGAGGAGAGAGTCTTCCCGTACATATGGGAGGATCAATAACCCACCACGAGCATGCACAACGACTTATAAGTATCTCAACTTGACACTTATTTTGTAAATATTTTGCTTTGCTGTATTATAGATAATGATAATGGTATAAATGTCTAGTGTTATATATGGCTGTGTTGAGTTATTTTCTTTGTTCAACAGGAGGCAAATATCATAAAAATAGAGGAAATTCTGCTAAAATTTTTATAAATTGTAGTTCACATCTAGCAATTTAGGTTATAAATGTAGGAAAAGTCATTAGACATTAGGCCTACACCTATTCAACTGTTTTTGCACACTCACACGAAGAACTATGACGGTGTGACATTCATCAATAGCCGATGTAGAGAACTGAATGTATGTGAAATTAATGTATTATTATAATTTCCTAATAGTAATCCCTTACTAATGTAAACATTTCTTCCTAATAGGACCAAATATAACAAACCATTCAGTGACAGTCTCAGGAGGAACAACCAAATATAACAAACGTATCTTAATGATGTGGGTGGTAGGATAGGGACTGTCGTGGAAGGATATTCAGGCTAGGTTCATATGCGAACACATGTTGTTCGCAATCTTCCATGTTCAGTACAGCAGCGTCTACTAGGCCAACACACAGCAATGAAGTCACCAAGCTTCAAGCCGCAGTGCAAACATTGATGAACTAGATAGCTCACATGAAAGAGGAATAGATGGCTAACGTGAATCAACTAATGGAGCAGATGGCTAAGATGAGAGAGCAGATGGAGTAGATGGCTAAGATGAGAAAGGAGATGGAGTGGAGCATATGACTCAGTTGAGATAGGAGATGGAACAGTTGAAGGGGAGGCTTAGTAGCTCAGAGCAGTCGCGATCACTACGAGATTAGCTTGTCCTAGTCATTTGCTTTCAATTACAAACATAAGTTATGTACACTGTAATGTTTTTATTATCAATTAAAATAATCTTAACTTTATATCATTAATTAATTTTCTGATTCAACATATTATATATATATATATACAAATTAATTTATTATGCACAGATAATTGATAACTCTTAAAATTATGTATTTATCACAAGATCATGAAATTGAAATTTTTTAAAAAATTTCTTACTACTTATTACCGACGGAATATAAAATACCATAAAAAATATCAACATATTTTATCGATAGAAATCCCAATTCTATCGGTAACTTTGCATAATAGTTAATGACGGAATATGAAATACTGTCAGTAAACACTTCCATTACATTAATTATGGGTTACTGACAGAAAGTCTCCCGTTAGTAAAATTTACAAACGGTTGTGTCGTTTACTTTTTTGTCGGTAGATATGCCGACGGAAAATGGTTCGTCGGTAACTTTAACTACGGGCGTTTTAACGACGATTTCGTCTGTCATTCATTTCTATCGGTAATTTATTTTACCGACGGAGTTATGCCATTTATCAACACTTTTTTTCGTCGGTAAACCACTAATTTCTTGTAGTGACATTAGCCTTTCTGCAAACCTTTGCTATCTTCCTTTATCAACTGGTATTTGGTTTGCTTTTATACTTAACTTTAAATTAAAATTCCAATAATAGCCCTTATATGTTGTTCTCTAGCATCATGCATAAACTAAATAACAATACTCAAAGCATAAGCAAGGTCGAGTCTTGTGTGAGCCAAGTACATTAGCCTTGCTACAAACCTTTGGTATCTTCCTTTATCAACTGGCATTTGGTTTGCTTCTACATTTAACTTTGAGCCTTGCTCAACTGGTGTATCAACTTGTTGACATGCTAACATACAAGTTTCTTGTAATAAGTTTAATGCATATTTTCTTTGGGATAGAAAAATTCCTCTCTTCAATCTAGAAAATTCAATCCCAAGAAAATATCTTAAGCAACCAAGATCTTTCATTTCAAATTCTCTAGACAAGTATTGTTATAGTGCTTTCCTCTCTTTTGGATCATCTCCTATCACCACCATGTCATCCATATATACAATAAGAATAGTGATTTTACCTTGCTTTTTTGTGGCTAGAATTGTTTTGATGATATTTAAAAGTTATCATAGACTTTATGAACCTTCCAAACCATGCTCTTGGAGACTACTTCAACCCCTACAATGGCTTTTTTAATTTAAAAACCTTTTATTTTTCCTTTCTGCTACCATACAACTTGGTGGAAACTCAATATAATTTCTTTAGACAATTTACCATGTAAAAAGACATTCTTTACATCAAACTATTGCAAAGGCCAATCCAAGTTTGCAGCTGGAGACAACAATACTCTAACAGTATTTATTTTAGCTAGATGAGCAAATGTCTCTATGTAATCAATCCCATAGGTTTAGGTATACCCCCTTGCTACCAATCTTACTTTGAACCTTTCAACTGTGCCATTTGCGTTGTATTTTACAGTGTAAACCCATCAGCATTAGTTGACTTCTTTCCTAGTGGGCATTTAGCAATCTCCTAAGTTTTACTTTTTTGTAAAGAGTTCATTTCCTCATTCATTACAGCCTTCCATCTTGGAATTTCTAGAGCTTCTTACACACTATTAGGAATAGTTACAACAGATAATTGATTTATAACTTCTTTGATTCCGATAGATTATTACTTGACACATGATGACTCGTGGGATATTTAGCTCTACTTGAAATTTCAGGTTCATATAAAGACTTAGGAATACCTCTAGTAAGATGCTCCAGTAGTTGTTTTTTGGGTAGCTCAGGGTCAGGAATAGGAACATCCTCAGTAAACGATTAGTTTGGTATATTAGTGAGAGTCTCAACTTCTACACTTGAAGGACCAACATCCTCCTCTTCATTAGTACCTTCTTATTTAATATCTACTTGTTCAATAGCTTTTTCTTGCTCCTCTTCACGTTTCAACTGATTATTAGCACCATCACTAACATTGTTACCATTTGAAAAATGACAATCACTTTTGCACTCCCCCTGAAGTTCATAATCAAGAGTTTAAATTTCCTTCTAGTACTCCCCTTGAAGCTTAGACTTAGAGAAATAAATTTTATCTTCATGAAATATTACATCCATTGTGATGAACATATCTTTAGTTGGAGGATGATAACACCAATACCCCTTTTGGTTTGTCGCATACCCAAGAAATACACACCGTAGGGCTTGTAGAGCTAGCTTGTTGCGTTGATGCTTATGGATATGCACAAATGCTACACATACAAAAGCATGAGGAGGCAAATTTGGTATAAGTAGAGCAACTACAACATTAGAGAGGACTTTAATGGTGTCTAAAATTTGATAGAGTGGGAAGGAATTCGATTAATCAAATATATACTGGAAGAAAGAGCTTCTTCCTAATAAGTTAATGGCATATAAGCTTGAATTAAAGAGGCACGAACAACTTATAGCAAATGTCAATTTTTCCTCTTGGCTACCCCATTCTGTTGGGTCGTATCCATGTAAGTAGTTTGATTAATAATACCTTGTGCTTCCAAACAATGTTTCAATTCAAAACTCTAATATTCTCCATCATTATCACTGTGAAGAACTCGAACTTGTACATTGTATTGCGTTTGAATGATCTTATAGATTTTCTAGAACAATATATTCACTTGACTCTTGGATTTCACTAAACAAAACCAAGTCATACTCGTACAATCATCAAAAAAGTAACAAACCAACGAGACCTACCAAAAGTTGAAATTTTAGATGGATCCTATACGCCAGTGTGAATAACCATAAATTGTAAAAGACTCTTATTTAACACTAATGAAAATGAATTTCAATGACATTTTGCAAGTTCACAAATATCACAGCAAAAACTAATGACATCAATTTTTTTTAAACAAACCAGGAAATAATTTTTTGAGATACCCAAAAGAAGCATGCCCCAAACGTCGATGTCATAACCAAAGTTTGAGTTTATTTTTCTCCACCTTTGAGTTATTCACAACAAGAACTTGTCTAAAGTCCTTGATGCAACTTGTCTAAACTCCTTGATGTTAGGTCTAGATAATACAACTTCCCTCTTTGAATAAGAGGTAAAAGTTAGGCCAAAAGATTATACTGCAAGATAAGGCTATCGTTATTTAAGAAACAGACAAGAGGTTATAATCTAAGGATGGAGCAACCAAAATAGAATCCAAATTTAGATTATTTTTTAGAGTTAAAGACCCTTCCCTCATAATTAGGGCTTTGTCACCATTGGTAATAGAAACAAATTTTTGTGAGGACTCTGTGAGCTCAATAACCTGTATAGAATCAAAGGTCATATAATTTTGTTTAGCTTTCCTTTCTTAGAAATGTACTAGTTATAATATACAATAAGGGAAGAAATCTCATCAATTAATCCTACATTTATAATTATCCTACAACTATAATTGGGAGCTCTAAATAGGGATCTAAGAATATATTTATGGTTGTACAATCCCAAAAATTATGGAGAAAAATCTAAATTTAATTTCCCTAAAACCATGGTACTCGACATATCAAGCAATACTATTTAAGTATGGGTGATGAAAACGTTGTTGGTTAATCCACAGAGTAAATGAACCGTCAATATTTCATTGGATTGTTTATAATTTTGTTGTTTTATTTATGACATAATTGCACCATTTATGCCACCAAATGGTGCATATAAACTTATATATGTCATCCTACTTGCTTGATCAATATTCTTGTGTTATTTTACTTTATCTTAGTTTAATAAGAACTTGATTCAATGCTAACCAAGTTAAAAATTACACAAAAAATACCATAGAATGTTTGTTCAGAGGGAAAAAAACTACTAATTCAAATATAATTCATGCAACAGAAGTATGTATCATAACTTAACTCCATCTATATAAGTTTTCATCCCATACTCATTGAATCAATGAGAGGTCTACTGACACAATTTAAAGTAAAATAAAAGCACAATATCTATTTTTCAACCTTATCATTTACACTATTTTACTTAAAAGTAAAGTTTAACAATATTTAAAAAGAATTCAAATGTTATCAAAACTCTCAAATAAACTTTCATCTGATCAAATATAAAATTATCGTTAATTTTTTATTAAATAATATTTACCTTGTTTATTTTTTAAAAGTATGAGGTCCACCACTGTCTACATGACATTCTAGGCCATGATGTAGTTTCACATTTAACAAATTCATGAAACTACGAATTTGGTTTGGAGTTCCATCAATTTGAATCTTATTTAGGATAATTTTAATAATATTAAGATTCTTTTCAAACACTATTAAATGTTTTTATGTAAATTAAATTTTCTTGCAAATATTATGATTAAAAAATGCAATTTTCATAAATAAAATGTAAAACTTGAATGGGAAAGTAGTTTATCTTTTATAACATTTCGTTGTTGGTTATTCATGAATTCCTCGTTGTCTTTGAACTAATTTGAACAACAGTAATTATGGAAGATCCTGCTCAAGCTTAAAATGAAGATGTCAACATTCATAACTCCAAAACGTCTAATCAATAGACCCAAATTGAGAAGATCATCTCCAAAAGGTTTGATACGCTTTTAGAATTCCTCATTTGTATAAGGGACTTAGGTTTTACCACATTCAATAGTTTTCCCAATTGGATCATCTTAATTTGGCCTAGAAGTAATATCCAGTGTCGCAACTTAAGAGTGCCAATGCAATATCCTTTTGTATTATCCTAAATTCCAAACTCACACGGTAAAAAACTTCATTTGTCCTTATACGCATGTTTTCCTCTAAAATCTTTATTTTAAGTTAATGATCACATTCAATTTAAAGTTATAGTTGGGAGTCTTCTTAGAAATATCTTCAAGTAAATTTAATCAAATTGGGATGTCCTAGATCTAATATATCTCTCGATAGAAATACTACGATACCTCTTTTGTAAAAATTTTCTTTTTGAACTCCAAAATTTGACAATTTGAAAGCATTATAACTGGGATTTTTTCAAAATATATGTTGATTATGAAATCTCTCTGATTGGTATAACAAGTTATGCTTAATGGTGGTCTAATATAATTATTAATCAAGGAGGAGCTTTTGCATCAACCACTTTCAGAGAGAAACCCTAGAGTGAATTATCAAAAGATTGAGAAAGAGAAGAAGAAAGAGAGAAGAGGAGAAGAAGCTAAGTCGACGTACTTTCCGGATCAGGAGTTTCCCAACATCGCTGCCTCCTATCTCCGTTCATATTATATTTCCTATTTATTTTTCATTTTTATTATTATTATATAGAATTGGGAATAACAGTATGATGATAAGATTTTTGAATGTTGATATGTTCTAAACTCACCTTCGAGGTTTTATTCTTGATTTAATGAAATCTGATTGTTTTATATTTATTGGATTTATTGTGATTAATTTATGAGATTGCATAATTCGATAATAAACTGAGAGGGAGAATCGAATTAAAAAATAATTAAATCGGGCTAACAAGAGTTAGGTTATTTAATAGAAAGAGAATTTAATCAAATCGATAATTGTTTGAAGAGAGATCTTGCATAAGTTTCCCATAGTTTATTGGACAACTTCAGATCTAATTAAGGGTTTGGATAGATTGTTAATTCAGAGATTGCAATTCCTATAATATGATTAGGGTTTATAAATTAATGTTAATGGTTATAACTCGAGAGAGAGTAATCAACCCTACGACAGTCTAAAACTAATAGTCTAGTAATTCATGATCAATTAGGTTAGTGATAAAGATATATAAAATTCCCCTTTCTCTCAATTGATAATTTCTTAGGTTGATTCTTGAGTATGTGTTGCAATTGCTAATTTGTTAATATTTTCGGGATTGATTCTTCAAGTGATTTGCTTGATTGAATTGCGTTCTTGTTTTAGTTTCCTTACATTTGAATTTTTATGATTTGTTTTGACCATAGAGTTTAGGATTAGATTATCCCTCCTTGTGGGATTAACACCTTAGGTACTATACGCATGACCTGTGTGCTTGCAGATTATCAAGGTTAATCAATTAAAACTTACACACATCGAAAAACCACGATCAACAATATACAAAACCAAGATAACTATGTTTGCATGAATCACCAACAAGTTGATTTCTAAAGTTTGATTTTAAACAAGTACTATAGTACGTGGCATTATTACACCATATGAATAGAGAAAGTAAGTTCTTGTTGTGACTCCTAGGCTCGTGGAGTTTTTCATCTATAAGCCTCATAAGAGTTGCATCACAGTTTTCTAACCTATATACCATCTTAGGGGTTTATTATGCCTCAAATCATCTATAATTATAAAAAAATTATTCAACATGCAGTAAATACTTATATTATCCCTACATCTATCCATCAATCATTCTAACAATATTCCAAAACAACAACATACAAAACCAAGATAACTGTGTTTGGATTAATCAACAACAAGTTAATTTCCAAAGTTTGATTTTAAACAAGCACTATAGTATGTGACATTGTTACACCATATGAATCGAGAAAGCAAGTTCTCATTGAGGCTTGTGAAATTTTTCACTGATAAGTCTCATGAGAGCTGCATCATAGGTTTGTAGCCTATATACCATCCTAAGGGTTTGTTATGCCACAAATCATCCATAATTATACAAATTCATTCAACATGTGGTAAATATTTATGTAATTCATACATCTAGCCATCAATCATTCTAGTAATATTCCAAAACAACAATATACAAAACCAAGATACCTATGTTTGCAATAATCACCAACAAGTTGATTTCCAAAGTTTGATTTTAAGCATGCTGTTGGGATCCGATCCAGAAACTGGATCCCAACCAGAAAAGCGAAAAACGAATCGCAAATTTCAAAACAAAAGGCGAATCATAACGCAAAACAGAACAGATTACAAAGCGAAACAAAAACGAAGTCGAAGGAACGGAACATAAGGCGAAATCAAAAATCCAAAAGCGAATCGAAAAATAAAATGCGGAACAAAAATACAAAGCTGATCGCAACGAAGGAACGGAATGCGAATTGAATACGAAGTCGAATCGTATACGAACAAATCAGAAACAGGATAAAAACGAAACGAAAACGAATCAAAGCGAATCGGATCAAAACAAACAAATTGCTTAATTGAACTCAAACGAATTCCGACATCCGGGAACATACACTTATCGCGTTGGAAACCTAGACTAAACCTATCCGAAATCCG
>JANIPM010289290.1:0-15232 GCA_027478405.1 Erythroxylum cassinoides | reverse complement strand
ATAAACTTTCTGCTCAATCTGTTAAATGTGCCTTTATGGGTTATAGTCTTTCTCAAAAGGGCTTTGTTTGTTATGATGCTAGTACTAACAAATTTCGTGTTTCTCGAAATGTTATTTTCTTTGAAAATCAATATTTTTTTCCTATGAGTGATAAGTCCTCTTTTGTCCCTTCTATTCTACCTACCTTTAAAGATTTGTCAATTCCTCCTGTTCGTTTTAAGCCTGGGTTTGTGTATGAAAGACGTCTACCAACTTTGCCTCCTCTTGAGACTGAACCGTCACCTGCGCCTGATCCAGCACCGGTCTCTGCGATTAATTCTGAGTCTGCTCCTTCAGAGCCTGTCCTTCGACGATCTAGTAGAGTATCTCGACCTCCTGACTGGTATGGGTTTTCTGCTACTTTATCTGATATATCTGTTCCTTCATGTTACTCACAAGCTTCAAAGCATGAGTGTTGGCAGCAAGCTATGCAAGATGAACTTCAGGCACTTCAGGAGAATCACACTTGGGATATTGTTTCTTGCCCTTCTACTATTAAGCCCATTGGATGTAAATGGGTTTACTCAGTCAAACTTCGTTCTGATGGAACTCTCGATCGATACAAAGCCCGACTGGTTGCTCTTGGTAACAAGCAGGAATATGGGGTAGATTACGAGGAGACTTTTGCCCCGGTCGCAAAAATGACTACGGTGCGTACGATTATGGCCATTGCCGCTTCTGAAAGATGGCCTCTCCATCAAATGGACGTGAAAAATGCTTTCCTCCATGGCGATCTTAAAGAGGACATTTATATGACACCTCCACCAGGCTTGTTTGTTTCTACTTCTGCAGTGTGCAAATTAAAAAAATCTCTGTATGGCCTTAAACAAGCACCAAGAGCGTGGTTTGATAAATTTCGCTCCACCTTGCTTCAGTTCTCTTTTGTACAAAGCAAGTATGACTCCTCTCTTTTTTTCTGTAAGACATCTACAGGTATTGTTCTTCTACTTGTTTATGTAGATGATATAGTTATCACTGGAACTGACTCCTCATTGATCCACCGGCTTCAACAATATCTTCATGATTCTTTTCATATGAAGGATCTTGGCACTCTTACATATTTCTTAGGATTGGAAGTTCTTTCTGATTCTTCTGGTGTATTTTTACGCCAGCATAAACATATTCAGGATTTGATAACTTTGGCAGGTCTTCAAGATTCATCTCCTGTTGACACTCTATTAGAATTGAATGTCAAGTATAGTCGCGAGGAAGGCGATCTTCTTTATGATCCAACTCTATTTTGTCAGATAGTTGGTAGCTTGAATTATCTTACTATTCCCAGACCTGATATTTCTTTTGCAGTACAATAAGTTAGTCAATTTATGCATACTCCTCATCATCTACATTTGGTGGCCGTTCGTCGCATCATTAAATATCTTTTAGACTCTCCCAATCGTGGCTTATTCTTTCCTGTCGGTTCTCCTATTTAGCTTGTGGCTTTCAGTGATGCTGATTAGGCTGGATGTCCAGATACTAGTCATTATGTCACTGGTTGGTGTATATTTCTTGGAGATTCATTGATATCTTGGAAGAGTAAGAAACAGGACCGAGTGTCAAAATCTCCTACTGAGTCTGAATATCGGGTTGTGTCTGCTGCTTGTTTTGAGATTGTTTGGCTTCGTGGGTTACTTGCTGAAATTGGTTTTCCTCAGTCACGTTCTACTACTCTCAATGCAGACAACACCAGTGCTATTCAAATTGCTATGAATCCAGTTTTCCATGAGCGTACTAAACATATTGAGGTAAACTGTCATTCTCTCTGGGAAGTTGTAGATCAAGGTGTCGTTTCGTTGCCTCATGTTTCTACTGCTCTTCAAATTGCCGATCTATTTACCAAATCTTTGACTTGACAATGCCATCAGTTTCTTGTTGGCAAATTGACGCTTCTTGATCGTACAGCATCAATTTGAGGGGGGATGTTAGTATAGCCACTATATCTTTGTAATTACTACTTTTGTATATAGCTGTTACATATATTTGTAATTATTATGTAAATACCTTTATCTAATTAGGATTACAGCTAGCTAGTCAATCTGTCTATTTAAGGAATATAGAGTTTTCCATTTCTAAGATAATCCTCTAGCTGATATTTAGGTATTTTTAATCAAGTTTATTCCCTATTTTTAATCTAGTTGAAAAGATGATTCAACAAAGTTGACAAACGCTTCATCTGCTCTTGAGCTTTCAACAAATTATACTTTAGCTGTCTCAAAATTTCGTCACGGTCCTATAAGTCTCTACTGATAGCCTCAATCTTAGTTTCCCCTAACACAAACCTCACAACAGTGGGAGGCTTTCTTCTGTACACAACCTCAAAGGGTGTGATACCCATAGAAATATGAAAGGTGGTGTTATACCATAGTTTTGCCCAATACAACCAACCTTGCCATTCCTTGGGTTGCTCGGATGTAAAACAGTGTAGATACGTCTCCAAACACCTAACCACCTCAGTTTGGCCGTCAGTTTCTGGATGGTAAGAAGAACACATTTTTAACGTTAGTCCTTCAAGCTTGAACAACTCTTGCCAAAAGTTACTGACAAATAAGGGATCTCTGTCACTGATGATTGAATGTGGCATGAAGTGAATGATCTCTTTAGCAAAAATGGCAGCTACAGATCTAGCAGTATATGGATGTTTAAGGAGCACAAAATGGACATACTTCGACAAACATTCCACTACAATTGAGATTACATCATACCCCTTAGATTTTGGCAACTCGGTAATGAAATCAAGAGAAATATCCTCTCATACTTGTGGAACAGTGGTTGCAGTAACCCAAGTGGAGAAGTCGCAGCATACTTTTGCCATTGGCAAATTTCACATCTTCTCACAAACTCTTGAATTCACCTCTTCATACCTACCTAATACCCATTCCCTGCAATGCATTTATAAGTCCTAAGGAAACCAGAGTGACCTCCAGTTGGAGAGGAATGAAATTCTTCCAATAGTATAAGAATAAAGGTAGAAGAAGAAGGAATAACCAGTCTGCCCTTATGAAGCAATACGTTCTTATGCAAGTTGAATTTAGTCGAAGGCTACGGATCAGCTTGTAAATCTACCACAATTTTCTGTAGAAATGCATCTTGTAAGATCTCTGCTTTCGTGGCCTTCCTTTGATCCCAAACTGATGACGACACTAAAGTGTGAAACTCCCCTACTTCATGCATGCGAGACAAAGCATCTACAGTTTTGTTATCAGGACCTAGCTTATAAATTACCTCAAAATGGTATTCCAACAGCTTCGAAATCCAATTCTATTGATCACAACTAGCTACCCTCTATTGCAACAGATGTTTCAAACTCTTTTGATCGATAAAGATCACAAAATTACGACCTAAGAGATAATGTCGCCAATGGTGGATTGCCAAAACCAAAGTCATAAACTCTTTTTCATACACGGATTTGGACAAGTTCTAATTAGCCAAGGCCGTACTAAAATAAGTTATAGATTTTTTTGTCTTGCATCAACACTGCTCCTACACCTTACCTGAAGCATCACATTCGATTTAGAAAGGTTGAGTAAAGTCAGGACGAGATAATACCGATGCAGAAGACAGGGCCACTTTCATTATATCAAAAGTAGATTGTTCTTCCTGTCCCCAATGAAAACCCTCCTTCTTTGTTAATTCAGTTAAGGGCTTGGCCAATTTACCATATCCCTAGATAAATTTACGATAATAACTAATTAAGCCCAAGAACCCTCTATCACCTTTAACATTACAAGGCACCGGCCACTCCACAACACTTTTAATCTTGATCGAATCTACTGACACCCTGCTTCGGAAATCACATGGCCTAAGTATTCCACTTGCTCCCTCCAAACTTACACTTCTTCTTCTTGGCCACAAAACAGTGTTGTTGTAATAATTGTAAGAAATGTGCCAAATAAAACTAGTGAGTGCCCCAATCCTTACTATAAACGATTATATCATCAAAAAATACTAGGACAAATTGTTACAAATAAGGCTTTAAAACTTGGTTCATTGTGGCTTGAAAAGTGACGAGTGCATTCATTAATCCAAAAGGCATCACAAGGAATTCATAATGACCTTCATGAGCACAGAAAGTGATTTTATGAACATCTTTCTCGTTCATTCTAATTGATGATAGCTTGACTTCAAATCCAATTTAGAGAAGTAGTGTGTTCCATTCAACTCATCAAGTAATTCACTCACCACTAAAATTGGGTACTTATCTATAACAGTAACCTTGTTAAGGGCACAGTAATCAATATACATGCGCCATATAGAATCCTTCTTCTTAATCAAAATTATTGGGCTTGAGAAATGACTAAAACTATGTTGTGTAAGCCCCAATTAAAGCAATTCCCCAACCTGTTGTTCAATCTCATTTTTATGCAAATGTGAGTAACGGTATGGGCGTACATTTATTGGACCAACCATTGATGTAGTTCAATACCATGCCCTGCTATCCTTATTGAAAGGAGACCCCTCCTTTCAATGAATACCTCTGAAATGTTTCTATAATGTTAAGAGCTCTTTGTTTCTCACTGCTCAGTAACTCACTAGCAGAACTTCGCCTCTTTCATCATCGACACCCTCTATTTCCTGTATCAACCCATGAAAAGAGGAGGAACATGTCAAGTCCCCTTTTCTGTTACACAAGGACCTGTAGTCTTAGTTAGACCCTATAACAACCCCGAACTCCATTGGTACTAGAAAGACATAGACAGCTCTGCCCAATCCATGACTACCTTAAACTTTTCAACCAAGTCACTTCTTACACTAAATCCAATCCTCCCAAATCAATCATATAAGCATCCACAGTCATATCAATATCTCCAAAATGAAGCAGCAAATTTGAATATTTACCTTTGACAGAAATCTTGTGACCATCTCCCAATCTGACCTTAAGCTCCCTAGTCTGAGTAACTGGAAACTCCAAATCAGCAGCGACTTGGGAAGAGATGAAATTATGAGTGGCACCACTATCCTCCAAAATCAACAAAAGAACTCCCTTCAATTTCCCTTCTAACTTCAATGTCTTCACTTCCTCTATAATTTCATTGGTGATTCCGCACTTACGCATAGCCTTACACCTAAGAGTTTCCTCATCGTCTTCTTCATGCCAATTGATGGATTCCCCAAATGATAAAGGTAGAAATAGAATTTATTATTAAGAAAGAAAAAAGAGTCAACAATCCTACCAGAAGAGTGTCCAGAGCCTGAGCTTCTCCTAGAGAGAATTGATAAGAACAATATAATTACTGAACTTATCTTATTCAATGAATAAATCAAGCCTTTATATAGGCTGAAATACAACCGAACTAGTCTGAAAAATAGCAACAAAGCTGATTCTAAATATCACTGGAAAATAGGAACTAAACAGATACTCCTAAAGATAAGCTAAACAACTTTTGACTAATTCAAATTATTCAAGACAAGTAAATAACGTCTAACATGCTCTCCCTTAAACTGATATTGTCAAAAATCAGTTTAAACAAGAAAGACTTCAATCTTCCACATCTATCGAACAAACACCAAGTAGCTTCCTTAACTTCTGAAATGTAGCAATTTTGAGAGGCTTGGTGAATAAATCAGCAACTTGATCTTCACTTCTGCAGAAAACAAGATCAATTACACCATCTCTTGTAAGATCTCTCAAGAAATGGTACTTCACATCGATGTGCTTGCTTCGTCCATGTAGAACTGGGTTTCTTGATAATTTGATAGCTGAATTATTATCACAGAAGATCGTTGTTGCGTCTTGTTGTACGAACTGAAGTTCTCCAAGAATCTTCCTCAACCAAACAGCTTGGCAAGCACTTGATGTGGCTGCAACAAATTCAGCTTCTGTTGTTGAAAGAGTGACTATGGGTTGTTTCTTTGAAGCCCATGAGACAGCCGCTGAACCAAGCATAAATACATAGCCTGAAGTGCTTTTCCGATCCTCGATATCTCCTGCATAATCGCTGTCTGTGTAACCCAACAACTCTGAATTTTCTCCTTTCTTGTAAAGCAGCCCAAGAGATGCAGTCCCTTTCAAATAGCGCAAAATACGCTTAGCAGCCTGTAAGTGTTTTTCGGTGGGACTCTCCATGTATCGACTAATGAGACTAACACCATACATGATGTCTGGCCTTGTTGTTGTTAAGTACATCAGACTCCCCACAATTTGCTTGTACATGGTGGAGTTTACTCTCCTTCCATCAGGATCTTTGGTGAGCTTTAATCCAACTTCAGTTGGTGTAGAAACTGGATTGCAATCCTTCAACTGAAATTTCTCTAAAATCTCCTGCACATATTTCTTTTGGCAAATGAAAGTACCAGCAGCAAATTGATGTACTTCAATGCCTAAGAAATAGTTCATCAATCCGAGATCGGTCATCTCGAATTCATGCATCATCGATTGCTTGAATCTCTCCATCATGACACCATCATTCCCTGTGTAAATGAGATCATCTACATACAAGCATATTAAAAGAAATTTCCCATCATGACCACCCTTAATAAATAAAGTATGTTCATAAGGACACTTGGTAAAACCTTCCTTCAAAAAATAAGCTTCGATTCTACTGTACCAAGCTCGAGGAGCTTGTCGTAATCCATACAACGCCTTCTTTAATTTGTAGACTTTATGCTCACAACCAGACTTCACATATCCAGGGGGTTGGTCAATAAATACCTGTTCTTGAAGATCACCATGTAAAAAGGCGGACTTCACATCTAATTGATGAATCAGCCAAGAATTCTGAGTTGCTAGTGCAATCACCAACCGAATTGTGTCGAGTCTCGCAACCGGCGCAAACACCTCTTTGTAATCCACCCCATATTCTTGTTTGTAACCTTTTGCCACCAGCCGTGCCTTGTATTTGTCAATGCCGCCATCCTTGTTCAGCTTTGTCTTGTAGACCCATTTGACACCAATAGTGTTGTGGCCTTTGGGAAGATCTGTTAATTCCCAAGTGTTGTTTTTCTCAATCGCTTCAATCTCTACATTCATTGCTTCTCTCCACCTTTTATCTTTTACAGCTTCATGAAAAGTAGTTGGGTCACTATCCACGAACAAGGCAAAATGGATTAATGGATCTTCACTTCGATCGATTCCGGACACCTCATAATCTTGCATCCATGTTGGCCTTTGTCGATGGCGATGAGGACGTTCACTAGGTGTCGGAGCTGAATCGGGCTGTTGCATCACTGCTTCAACAGGTTCAGAATTATTATTGATTAAATTCTGATGTTGATGTTCCTCCTCGATTTCTTCAAAATCAGCTGCTATTGGAGCTGCATTTTGAGCTTGATCATTCCAAGGCCAAAACCTTTCTTCATCAAATACCACATCACGACTAATTACAATCTTCTTGGTTACGGGATTATAGAGTTTGTAAGCTTTCGAATGATCACTTACGCCAAGAAAGACACATTTTACCCCCTTATCGTCAAGTTTTTTCCGCTTCTGATCTGGAACATGAGCATATGCGATACACCCAAAGATTCTGAAGTAGTTAATAGTTGGTCTCTGTCCACTCCAAGCTTCTTCAGGTGTCATATTCAAAACAGCAAGTGTGGGACTTCTGTTCAAGAGATGGACACTCCAATTTACTGCCTCCGGCCAAAAATTCTTCGGAATTCCACTTCTTCGTAGCAGACTTCGAACCATGTTGAGAATAGTTCGATTTTTCCTCTCACATACACCATTTTGTTGTGGTGTATGGGCTGCAGTGAGTTGCCTACGAATTCCATACTTTGCACAAAAATCATCAAATTCAAGAGACATGTACTCACCTCCACGGTCCGTACGAAGAACTTTGATTAAATTGCCGCTCTCCTTTTCGACAAGACTCTTGAAATTCTTAAATGCTTCGAAAGCTTCAGTCTTTTCTTTCAAGAAATATACCCACACCTTTCGACTGAAATCATCAATGAATGTGATCAAATATCGTTTACCTCCATTAGAAATCGGCGTGATTGGACCACAAAGATCTGAATGGATCAACTCAAGTTGCTTCTTAGCTCTCCACGCCTTGCCTTGTGGAAACTGAGCTCGATGTTGTTTGCTAACAACACAATCTTCGCACACTCCCGATGGAATTGTAATCGGAGGAAGTCCTTCCACCATATTCTTTTGGTGTAGTGTCCGCAAGCCACCAAAATTAAGATGCCCATATCTGAAATGCCATATCCATGCTTCGTCCTTTAATTTTGCCGTGTAGCAAGCTTGAACAGAATCATCAAGATAGAGAGGAAACATTCTGTTCGATGTCATATTAACTTGAACAAGAAAATTCTGATACTGATCATAAATCTTGCAAACTCCACTTTTAAATATAATTTCATACCCCTTCTCAAGTAATTGGCCAGCACTCAAGAGGTTGGATTTCAATTCAGGAACATAAAAAACATCATTAATGGTCTGCGTTTTACTCTCCGAAGAGACTTGGACAGTACCTTTTCCCATGACTTTAAGAGTGGAGGCATCTCCAAGCTTCACTTCGGCGCGGTGAGAATCATCGATTGAAGAAAACGCCTCCTTATTGCCGCACATATGATTGCTACAGCCTGTGTCGAGGTACCATAAGGTTGGTGAAGACACTTCTTTCTCTTGGCATGCCATTAGGAGTATCTCTCCTTCTTCGTTTTCTACAACAAAATTTGTTGTCTCCACATTACGTCTGAGATTGGTCCTACATTCAGATTGGTAGTGCCCATACCTGTGACATTTAAAACATTCAACTTTAGACTTATCGACTGACCCGAAACTTGTTGCACGTCGCCCTCGACCTCGACTTTGCGCACAATCAGATGAAGAGCCTTCTAATCTCTGATCGTTGGAGCTGCTGCGTTTGTGAAAGCCTCTTCCTCGTCCTCGACCTCTTCGATCATGGCCTTTTGGATTGGTTGCTACCTTCAATGCTTGTTCTTCTTTGTCTTGGTGTTGGAGTTTCTGCTCATGAACCAATAACGAACCTTGCAGCTCATCAATTGAGAGTTCTTCAATATCATTGGATTCTTCGATGGCACAGACAATATAATTGAATTTTGGTGTCAAGGATCGAAGAATTTTTTCAACAATGGCAGTGTCCTCCGTCTTGTCACCATGGATCCGCATCTTGCTGACAATTGCCATCATTCTTGAAAAATAATCTGTAACCGACTCTCCCGAATTCATTCGTAGTGTTTCGAATTCCGTACGAAGAGCTTGTAGCTGCTGCCTCTTTGCTCTTGCAGACCCTTGATACTTCTTCTTCATAGAATCCCAAATTTGCTTCGAAGTGTCCTTGCAAAGAATCGTCTCCATTATGGACCTGTCTATTGCTTGAAACAAGTAGTTCTTTGCTTTGAGATCTTTCAGCTTTGCCGCTTCATGAGCTGTTCGTTGTGCTGCTGTCAAAGTTGCTCCATCTGGTTCAAGGATTCCAGAAGTAACAACATCCCAATATTCTTTGGACCTTAAGAAATTCTCCATCAACATGCTCCAATGATCGTAGTGACCGTCGAAGCGCGGAATTGCCGGTTGAACATAGTTATCCGAGGCCATGTCTGCTGCTGCAAACTTTCTGCTTGAACACTCAAAATTTTACTCACTTTCACTCACACTCACGGTTTGCCAACCGGCTCTGATACCACTGATAAGAACAATATAATTGCTGAACTTATCTTATTCAATTAATAAATCAAGCCTTTATATAGGCTGAAATACAACCGAAAAAGTCTGAAAAATAGCAACAAAGCTGATACTAAAAATCACTAGAAAATAGGAACTAAACAGATACTCCTAAAGATAAGCTAAACAACTTTTGACTAATTCAAATTATTCAAGACAAGTAAATAACGTCTAACAGAATATCCTTGCCTCCTGATCTACCAGCAGCACCACATTGTGCATGCACCATCTCGTGACCAGCCATTTGGTTTTGAACACGTACACACCATGATTTAGCTAACGGAACTATAGCTAAAGCTGAAACAATAAGTAGCAGAAAGCTAAAACCCTTCATTATTGTTAGCTCCCAGGTGGTGATGATATGAAAGAAAAACGAGGCCCTTCAATCCTCTTGCTGTGATTGGCGATGTTGAAGATATAATAAATCTTTGGCTTTTATAGATCAAGAGCTATGCTTTGTACATGTATAGCTCTTATGTTGTAGAACAATATGTGAGTTCTTTGGATGACGAGGTGTAATCTGCTTTTTAGCGTCTTTTTGCTGAAAGGATACGTTCTTTTATCCTTTTATGTAAAGCAAGTTGTGCGCAAAATCTTCTTTTATGGACTATCCTAAGGGTATATCTTTGCAATGGAATAATTTGAAGGTGGTTGAAGGGTTCGAGATGTTAATTCCACTAAAAATTTCAGATCGACTTAAGGTCAACGTCATCGTATAATGTTATCTGCACACTTATATTTTTATAATTTAAGAAAATGTATGAATATTTTAATGAAATGTCAACTTAATTAAGATACCTTCTTGGATTGTTTTTGTTTTAAGAAACTATGTTTTATAAATGCAAAATGGTTTCAAATAAAAGTTTATGACAATCATGCTACTTAAGTTTGTTGAAAAGCTTGTAATTGAAAAGTGACTTCGTTATCATTATGTCAATATAAAGTAAAGATGTCTAAAAAATTTTATATTAGGAGATTGATGAGTTTTATAGAAGTAGCTCTTCATTCCTATTGTTAATGACTGCAATTTCATATATTGTCAAAACAATCATTGAGAACATTGATGATTTTAAATATCTACATTTTGATATAATGGTTCATATATTTTTTCTAAGAATCTTATATTTTCTCGTCAGATGTATTGATGATTATTTAAACTAGAAATTAGGGATGGCAACTCTTATTGCCTTTATCCCGATTTCAGTTAAAAAATATTATTTTAAATAATTATACTAAAATTACGTAATTTATGAGAAAAAAGTTGGAATTGTTAGGATTATTTAAAATAGATTTATTTCATTCTTAAGATTTCTTGAGTTCTTCAAGAGATTAAAGTTCGAATTAATTTTGTAAAATTTAGCATTATTATTAATTAAATTATCATTTTAATTAGTTGTTAAAACATGTAATATATTTAATTACTTTATTATAAGTAGTTAAAAGATAGAAATGGAGGATCTAAAAAGTTATTTGTATTGATTTTCTGTCCTGACATATATACACGTTTGTACATTTAATGACATAATATTATCAGCTGTAATCTGGCGTAAACGTTTCCTATGATCCTGCACTCCCTACGATCTTGCTGTTGACTAAGAGATATTATTTCCACAATCACGTTGATGCTGCAAATCAGGACATTGAATGAGAAGAATATCTGATTGTCTAACACCCCCCGTCAAGCTAGAGGGCTCTTAGAGAACTCGCAGCTTGCTCCTTAAGTCTGCAAATCTGGTACTTGATAAAGGCTTAGTAAAGATGTCAGCGATCTGATCTTTGCTAGAGACATGATTGACTGTCATGACGCCCGAATTGCATTGCTCTCGAACAAAATGATAATCACATTCGATGTGTTTTGTGCGTGCCTTAAAGGCAGGATTATGAGCAAGATATGCTGCCCCCATGTTGTCACACCAAATAATAGTTGGGGTACGTAGCTGTTGACCAAGTTCGCGCAGTAGGGAGATGAGCCAAAGTACTTCGGCTGCTGCATTTGCGACAGCACGGTACTCAGCTTCTGTGGACGAGCGAGCTACAGTTTGTTGTTTCTTTGAAGACCAAGATATCAAATTATGCCCCAAGTATGCTGCAAATCCACCAGTGGAACGCCTATCCTCCTGATTTCCTGCCCAATCTGCATCTGTAAACACCTGTAGTGTTGTTGTTGAACTTGGAACAATAAGTAATCCTTTGGCAACTGTCTCCTTCACATATCGCAAAACTCGTTTGCAAGCTTGCCAATGAACATCAGTTGGTGCCGACATAAATTGACTTAACTTATTGACTGCATAGGAGAGATCAGGTCTAGTTAAGCAAGCATATTGCAAGGCTCCAATAGTTCGCCTGTAAATGTAAGGATCAGATAATGGTTGCCCCTGAGATGAGTGTAACTGAATATTAGCAGGAAGAGGACTTTTAACTGGCTTGGCCCCATCCATATGAGTGATTTTCAGCAGGTCATCAAGATACTTCTGCTGACTAAGAAGAATGCCTCTACCATGATGCTTGACCTCAATCCCAAGGAAGTATTTCAAGTGGCCCAGATTTCGCAATTCAAATTCGCCTGACAACGATTGAATGAATGTATTGATAGTTGCTGTATCATTGCCCGTTAAAATGATATCATCAACATAGAGTAGCAGGTATATGTGAATATCATGTTTATGCCAAAGAAATAGAGAAGTGTCTGAGTTTGAAGGCCGAAAGCCCTTTTGAAGTAAGAATGTGCTCAATCTAGTATACCATGCACGTGGAGCCTGCTTAAGACCATACAAAGATCGTCGAAGCTTGCAGATGTAATCAGGACACCTAGAGTCCACAAAACCTTGTGGTTGTGCCATGTAAACAGTTTCTTCAAGTTCACCATTCAAAAAGGCATTGGAGATGTCTAACTGCTGTAATGCCCAATTGTTGCAGACTGCAAGTGAAAGAATTAATCGTATGGTAGTTGATTTTACCACCGGAGAAAAAGTGGCAGAATAATCTATGCCTTCTTGCTGCGTAAATCCCTTTGCCACTAGCCTGGCCTTTAATCGCTCGACGCTGCCATCTGCATGACGTTTGACTCTATACACCCATTTGTTGGCAACCACATTTGCATTTGGTGGTCGTGGGACCAAGGTCCAAGTACCATGCTTTAATAAGGCACTGATTTCTTGGCTCATAGCTTCTCGCCATCCTTTGTGTTGGACTGCCTTGGAATAAGAAGTAGGCTCTAGAATGTCAAATGAAGTCTGCTTTGGGGAAGCAGTAGCTGAATTTAGCACTTTCTTTTTTGGATTTGGTCGCAAAGCCATCGGATGTGTTCTAATAGGGACAGGCACTGGTGACTTGGTTGATGTCGAGTCTGAATTAATATGCTCGCTGTTCGATGGCTCGGAGACACCAAGGGGTGAGTTGGTTGGAGCGACAGTTGGTGTAGATGACAAAGAGCTAGTGGAGGGAATCGGTGTAGCACTTGGTGTCGTTGCTGCAGAAACAAAATCTACAGCAGCAGAGTTGTTTGGAGATTTTGCCACTGGTAGCGCAGTGATCGTTAACCAAGGAGTAGCATCCAAAGATGGTATTGGCCCCAAGACAGACTCCCGAGTTTTGGTTGCTGCCTCATGGTAGAGAAAACGAGCTTCATCAATTTTAGCATGCCTGCAAACATAAATTTTGCTAGTTTGTGGGTCATAACAGACATAACCAAGATGATTGGCAGAATTTCCTAAGTAAACACATGCCGCACTCCTGAAAGAGAACTTATGAGAATTGTAAGGACGTAACAATGGATAGATAGTGCAACCAAACACTTTAAAGATGTGATAATCTGGAGGAGTGCCATGGAGTTTCTCAAGAGGAGAATAATGCTCTAGAACTGGAGAGGGCAAACTGTTAATGATGTTAACTGCAGTGGCAAAAGCATAATTCCAAAAACGAAATGGAACCTTAGAGTGAGCCAAGAGTGCTAGTCCAGTATCAACCACATGTCGAATTTTTCTTTCAACAGTGCCATTCTGTTCATGCGTATGAGCACACGCAATTCTATGAGTAATCCCATTGTTTTTAAGGAACTCATGCACATTACGAAATTCACCTCCCCAATCAGATTGCATTGCTTTGATTTTGGTTTCATGTTGCCGTTCTACCATAGACTTGAATTGAATGATATGTTGGTACACCTCACTTTTTAACTTAAGTGGAAATAGCCACGTGAATCTGGAATAATCATCCACCAAAATTAAAAAATACCTTGCACCATAGATTGAAGAAACGGGAGCAGGTCCCCAGACGTCACAATGGATTAAACTGAATTTTTCAGTTGCTATAGATCCTGTGAGAGGCAAACTAAGTCTGCTTAATTTTCCTAGGCAACATGACTCACATTTTGCAATAGGAACTGATTTTATTGAACAAGGTAAATTGAAGTTTTTGACAATGGAGCTAACAACGCCGTATTGAGCATGCCCAAGTCTAGCGTGCCAGTCATGTAAACTAACTTTTTCTACCACAAAAGCAACAGGAGTCTTTCCCAAACGTTGCAGCTGGTCTTCAGAAATTCTGTAAATTCCATTTTCTGCAGGTCCCTCAAGTAGTGGTTTCTTTGTGACCTGATCTTTCACAATAAAGTGACTGTCATGAAACTCGAAGAAACAATGATTGTCTTTTGCAACTTTATTAACTGACAGTAGCTGCTTCTGAAGAGAGGGAACATGCAAAATATTTTTCAACAATAATGGCTTTTCACGAGTAGGAAGAGAGGTTTGACCAATATGCTTAATAGAAATACCTTTTCCATTACCTATAATTACTGAATCATCTCCCTTGTACTCCTCAGAAATTCCAAGACTAGCCAAGTCAGGAGTCATGTGGTGACTTGCAGCAGAGTCTGGATACCAGTCATTCTTTCCTGCAGTGGAAGTACTAGTGGCAACATTAGCTGTAGGAGAACTATAAGTTTTGTCATACCTCTTCCTACAAGTATCAGCTTGATGATTGTTCAGATTGCAAATCTGACACGGGTTGGTAAACCATCGTTTTCCACTCCTGTTGTTGTTCCCACCTCTTGCCTTATTATTGTTTCTGTAATTACCATTATTGGTATTGGTCTGTCTGAAAAAGCTGTTGTTATTGTTGGCGCTTTGTCTGGCCATGTTGGCAACAATTGGCTCAGGTTTCACGGATCCTTGTAGTATGATCTCATGAGAGAGTATTCTTCCAGTCAAGTCAGCAAAGGAGACTTGTGTTTTCTTGGCAGATAGATTGGCAACAACTGGATGATAATCTGGAGGAAGCAGTCGGTATATGTTTGCATTGAATTCTGCAGGACTGATGGGTTTTCCTGCAGCAGCCAATTCATCAGCAATTGATTTTGCTTCTCGAAGAAATTGTGCCATTGGTTTTCCTTCAGCAGAAAGTCTTTGCAGTTCCATGTGCAGTTGCACTTGTCTTGCACTTGATCCTGCGCCAAAGGCATCTGCTAGTGCACGCCATGCATCACCTGCAGTGTTTACACCTGTAACATAAGGAAAAACCTCCTCTGTTAACGATGATAAGATCCAACTAAGTAGGAGTTGATCTTGC
>JANIPM010288485.1:0-15245 GCA_027478405.1 Erythroxylum cassinoides | reverse complement strand
TATCATGGGGGAAATAGTACCATTTTATTTAAGGCTGACTGGTGGGATGTGTATCATAAAGGTGGATATAAGGTTGACAAGTTTGGGTTTCCTATGGTAAATGTGACACGCAAGTTGAAAACTAATGAACCATATGTTTTAGCTTCTCAAGCCGAACAAGTTTATTACGTAAGAGATATTAAGGAGCTCAATTGGCAGGTTGTTGTCAAGACAAAGCCCCGTGATTTGCATGATCTTCCTGATGATGATATAGGAGATGAGCCATGCCAAGAAAATGAAGATTTTGGCTTTATACTTCACGAATCTACATTAGAAGATGATACTGATACAATATCTTTGGATAGATCTGATCTAGATGCTGCAACTGTTGAAGCAAATTCGTTAAATGTTGATACTATGAGTGCTGGAAAAGATGAAGAAACTGATTGTGATGAAGATACTTTTATGGATGATGATGAAACAAATTTAGTAAGTGAAGATGAGGAAGGCAATGATGACAATGATTGAACATTGTCACCAACTTTGTTTTTTTTTTCAATAGGGCTACTTTCAGGTATACCTTGCAGTTTCGTAATCATTTTACTCACTTCAATTTAGAGACTTGATGTTTCTTAATCATACTTTAGTTGACTTACTTTCTTGCAGGCATAGGACATGGGGTTTCAAGCTCATTACTTAGCAGATTATGTGATGCTACAAAGCAATTTTTTGCACTTCCGCTCAAAGAAAAACAGAAATATGCTTAAAGAGAATCGAAATATCGACATGGATACTTATCTTTTTTTTGTTGAAGCCACCAAAAAATGCTCTACTTTCGTAGGTATAACCATCATAATACTTATCTTTTATGTATTTTGAGAAATAGTTAATGTACTCGTCTGTGACATCTGCTGTGACATCTGCTGTATTAGCAAAAAAATCTTGGAATTGAAGTGGTTGCATGGTGTAGGGGTTGTGAATCTAACTCTAGTGGTCAACTGTATGTGCAATCAAATCGTGTAAATTAGTTGTCATAATAACCGTAGAAGTGAAGTTCCATGTACTTGATATAATCTTTGAATTAGTTAATATAATCGAATTTTGTAAATTAGTTGTCCATGTACTTGAATTGTGTAAATTAGTTGTCATAATAATAATCTTGGAGTCTGGTTTTAGTGTCGTAAAAGATGCACAGCTGTTGACATTGCTGTTGAAAATGCACAGTGAGCAATAAATTCTGCATACATTGATTCAAATGGATGATGTTTTTTGTTTTTTAGATTGCGCTTTTCAGATGCATTTTTTTCAAATGGCTAATTCAAATTGTGCTTTTTAAATGCAATTTTTTGTTTCAATGATTCAAATGGCTGATGTTGGAATTGGTATAAGTGGACAAGAGGGTGGACAAGTTGTTATGGCATCAGATTTTGCAATGGAACAATTCAGATTCTTGGTTCCCCTTCTTTTGGTGCATGGACATTGCAATTATGATAGGTTACATGATATTATATTAGATTTCATTTGTCTTGAACTTGACCTGAAATGATATCACTTCCATATCATTTTGTACTGGTAAATTTTGTACTGTTGTTGAAGAATTATTATTAAATTCTGCATACATTGATTCAAATGGCTGATTTTTTTGTTTTTCAGGTTGTGCTTTTCAAATGGCTGATTCAAATTATGCTTTTCAGATGCAATTTTTTGTTTTAATGATTCAAATGGCTGAAGTTGGAGTTGGTATAAGTGGACAAGTTGTTATGGCATCAGATTTTGCAATGGGACAATTCAGATTTTGCAATGTTATGATGGGTTACATGATATTATATAACTTCAGATTTTGCAGTGATCCTTGTTTGAGTAGTGCACTTATAGTTGAATTTTCATTCTCTTCAATTCCTTCTTTAGTTGAATCTGCATGTGAGGAACCATTATTTAAGTGTATTGTATGAAAGTTGTAGAGATCCATATATAACCTTCTTGAATTTGCAGCATTATGCATAGTACTTTGTTAAAACCCAAACTTACGGATTTGCATCCCACATTCATGTTCATTCCACGTTGTTTTTGGTTTGATGTTCATTCCTAAATTCCACACATCTGGATTTGCACTTATAGTTGAATTTTCATTCTCTTCAATTCCTTCTTTAGTTGAATCTACATGTGAGTAACCATTATTTAAGTGTATTGTATGAAAGTTGTTGAGATCCATATATAACCTTCTTGAATTTGCAGCATTATACCTATAGCATATATTGTATTGAATTGAATTGAGAATAGTGCGATGCACCCTCTTGGCAGTGTTGTTTTGCTCTGGAGTTTGAGGAGAAGATACACGCAATAATATGCCTGCTGCTGCAAATATAACATAGTATTTGTAACCAGAGAAATAACATAAAAGTAACATAGTATTTGTAACCAGAGAAAGAGAGAATTGGGACGTCCACACATCAGAGTTAATCAAAACAAGTGGTCTCTGTGAATTATTTGATGAAAGATGGAATAGTAAATGAATATGTTTAGCAAGTTCACAAGAATGACAATTGAAAGTACAAGTACTAGAATTAAATAAAGCATAATACTGTCTATGAAGTGCAACCGTAACATATTTCCTAGGATGCGCTAAACAATAATGCCAGAGAACCGGTAATGCTTTGATGGAAACATAAGCAACTGGAGAAACACGGTATAGGATTCACCGCAACTAAGTAATTTGATTTGTTTACATTCATTTAGGTAAACAGACTAAGTAATTTGGTTATTTTCATTCATTTACTTCTCCATAAGCAAACCATGGGATGACAAGTTGTTTCTTGGACAAAAAATGTGAAATTGGAAAGCAGTTGCTCAATCAACGAAATATTAAAATTTAACTAATATTTTTATAATTTAATATTTTGAAAATAAATGCTCGAAACAAATTAAATAAATTAAATATAATTTGATTAACTTAAATTTGGACTTAACGAATTTTAAAGTCATATTAATTGTAATAAATTAGTCAGGTATTGTTTGAAATTAATAAATTAAATTAATTTAAAATTTAAAATTTAAGATAAAAATTTTAATTTAAACAACCCAAAACAAATCGATTGTCAATAGGAATGGTAACAGGAAAAAAATGCTAGTTTGACTCGAAGCTTGTCTAGGCTAAAAAAAATATTAGTAACATATTGTGTAAAGATAAACCGTTTCGTCAAAACAAGAAAAAAATATTAGTGACCAAAGAATGTTTTGTTACAATAAAAATAAAATATTAGTCATCAACATATGTTTTGTCACAATTACAATTAATTCCTGCCAAAATTATTTTTGCGCCAAATTTTATAGACTGTTAGTGACAAAACTTAGTGATAAAATAAAGTTTAACATTATTCATATATTAATAGTAACAATTTAGCTGTGAAAGATACTAAATTGCCACAATTACGTTTGCATTAGTGACAAAACATATAAATCATCACAGATAATCTAAACAATTGTGTCAATCAATTATCTTTGCAATAAAAATCGTATTTGTGATGAAAAAAATATTTTATCACAAAAAATTGTCATTAAATTACGAAAAGTTGTCATCGTAATTATAGTTTGGTTACTGTGACAGTATAAAGTAGACACTAATTAATTGAATATTTATTGATAAAATTTTTTGTCACAACAAGTAAAATATTGTGTGACGATTTACTGTTTCGTAACAAAAAAACAAATTATTTGTGACCACATTATTTTTTGTAACAACAAATAGAAAATATTAGCTACAAACATATGTTTTGTCACAAAAACAATTTATTCCCGCCAAAATCATTTTGGCGCCAAATTGCAT
This sequence comes from Erythroxylum cassinoides, assembly GCA_027478405.1. NCBI lineage: Eukaryota > Viridiplantae > Streptophyta > Magnoliopsida > Malpighiales > Erythroxylaceae > Erythroxylum > Erythroxylum cassinoides. Next base: position 11,443 of record JANIPM010288485.1, on the reverse strand, counting down.
AAGCTTTTAATGACAAAACTTAGTGATAAAAGAAAAGTTGTCACTATTAACATATTTATAGTGACAACTTAATTGTGAATGATACTAAATGGTCACAATTACTATTGTATTAGTGACAAAAAAATAAATCATCACAGTTAAGCCAAACAATAGTGACAATCCATTGTTTTGTCACAAAAAACCTCGTATCTGTGACGAAATACTAGTTAGTCACAAAAAAATTGTCACTAAATGTCTTAACTCTTATAGTGTAAGTAAATGAAATGTTTATATATAGTGAGCCTTTGAGATTATCACATTAGCAAAGTGTAATTACAATTAATAATACAAGATGTAAAATGACTTGATCTTCTTTCTTTCATGGTTTGGCATTCATTTCAACAATTGCAATCTTTAACTTCTCTTTGTCAAAACTATCTTCTTGAGTTTATAGCTTCATTTTGTTCTTATATTGCATTTCATCAAAACAATAAACCAATTAGTATTAATTATATTTTATTATTATCAAAACATCAATTGGAACCTCTTTTGGTTCAACAAGCTCTCCCATTTTGATGATAAAAAAATTTATGATATTATAAAGAAATATGAAAAATAAGCACAAAACTATCCATATCATTAACATAACCTAACAAAAGAGATATTCAATATCAAATAAATATTCATAACATAGATGTGCTCAATTATACCAAATAAAGTGCAAGAAACACAAAACGATTATAAAATGGTCACTCCCCTTGAATTTCATCACTATCCTTAAATCTAATATCATCAGAATTATTCTCCCTCTGGTGAAAGTTAGCTTTGCAACGATGGTGTACACCATCTAGCAAGAAAAAAGCAAAAGAATCTTTAAAAAGGAGAAAAGAGATGAGGAACAACTAAACCAAAAAAATCATACTCCAGTGTAAACTCAACATGATTGTAAGGAAACTAACTGCAAACCTCTTAATTAACATGAAGAGAAGATGGTTACTATAATAGAATCACAATACCAACTTGTAACTAGAACACTTAGCTCCTTCATATTTTGTTCCAATGGTACTTTTGAACCTTGACAGGTTGTACATACATATTATTCCATGAATTACTTTTATTTTCAAGAAAAAAGAATTATTCTCCCTCTTTTTAGGAACATAAAAAATCAATTAACTAGAGGAGGAAAGTTAGATTTGATTAAGCTATATAAATTATCAAGTCAACGTGTATATCATAAAAGTAGTTGAGTTTGTGTTGTAGTGTGGTTAGTTAATACTTAGTGGTAGACAGACGAGCATTAGGTAAAGACCCATAATATGATCGTGAAGTAGTAGCCTTAGTATAGTAGAAACCTACTGAAGTTAGAGTTATTTCCACTATTGTGACCAAGTCATTTAACCATTAACTAATTAGAAACTCATACAATCAAGAGTGGAAAAATTAAAGAAAAAATATTAAAAGTGTTGTAAGATGAAACTGAGCGTAAGAGCATATGGTATATATTAGTTCTTTTCTTATTTTTATTGAAATTGAATATGATGTGCAGAATAAAATCACCAAGATGGATATTCTCACCTAACATGAGAGTGGAAAGAAACTAAAGATCATCATAACCTATTCCTTTTCTAAATTAATCTTTAAAGATTGTAAGAGGACAATAGATCAAGGTAAGTTCTAATTGGTAGTCATTCCTCTATTGAGGTTATCAACCAATTCTCTTGATACCATCTATCACGACCCAGAATCACATCGGGCAGATGACAACTGCTATATACCCAGGCTAAGGAAACTCACAGTACCCTTAACCCGACTATATAAGGCTAACTGAATATCCTTTGAAAGAATTTAGACAACACAACAATTGTATTTTGAAAATCCCAAAACCCTATTAAAATACCTATAAATCAGTTTTAAATGAACGTTTATATTCACATTTAAAACTCTACCTCAACTTCTAGACTTTTAAGTCTACTCAAGAGCAATCTCAACAATAGTATAAAAGGTTTATATATAAGGTCATTTGCAAACTACATGATAGTCAAAAATTAATTTACAAAATCATAAAGCATATCAACATAACCAACTTAATAAAAAACAGTTCATGAGCCACTATACAACAAAAGTACAAAACAGAGACTACCCACATGCAGTAATACCCCAAAAATGTCAAAACATCGCATGATACACTTAGAGCTTCAAGCTCACTAAATTAACTTGCATGGTTGGAAAATGGAGGGGGTGAATACACTATGTACTTAGTGAGCAAGAAAAACATATATCACAAATGGAACTCAACACACACCAAGACAGTATAAATAACCTATGAAACAATCATACATGACATAGAAACACATAGGCCTAGCTTATGACTCAACGTATACTAGTTTAGAACCACATAGGCCTAGCTTGTTAATCACTAATCTGGTGAACATAGGTTCCAGTTCCAGTACACAAAAGTAGAAAAATATCACATGTATAAATCAAATCTTGTCAGAAAATAAATATCAAAATAAGCCAAAACAATCATGTGTGTCACCACTAGTCGGTCAAATTAGTGTGCACACCCACTGATTCCTAGTGTTAGCTCGACTTTCATCTATGGTGAGTCCGTACTATAGTCAATAGGAGCGTCATGACCCTAGGTGGTGACCTCGATGGTGTCTAAACCTTAGGTGCGGAAGCACACAATTGGCCAATCGTTACTTCAACAATCACAAAAATCATATAAAATATTAAGTACAAAACTCAAGTAAGGCACCATGTCTTTATTTATTAGTCCAACTGATAAAATGGAACCTTGCCATGGCTCTAAACCAAAAAAGAACACATATATGCAGCATACATGACTCGATTATGCATACGTAAGTTTCAAAACATTATTTCATGCAACAAAAGTCATCTTTTGCACTCCAAGTACAAAGTTGTTCAAAAATGTAGTTTCAAAAAATAAAACGTTGTCCATTGCACTTCAAGTGCAGGTTTGTTGAAAACAATATCATTTCTCAAAATATGTAATAAAAATATTAGTTGCACTCCAAGTGCAAAGAGTTAGTCAAAACAATATCATTTATTAAACACACAAGTATATTAGCATCTATTTGAGATTCAATTATACTATGCATTACTTAAAATACAAGTCATCGCGCATGTCTTGGGATGTCCTAATCTCATTTGGGAGATATGGTTTCCCCAACTCATCTCAAAAGAAGGTGTACACTCTATTGCTTCAATAATCCTCAATATGAGCTCCTTGACCCACAATCCCTGAGCCTTTATACATACAAATATAAAGTGTATTTACTACTCAAACATATATGTCATATTTATACACCACCATAACTAAATTCATCTCTAATCAATCATCATAAATGTTATTCTTACATATATCAATAGGTGAATAATTCACTTACTAATTCAGCTTAATGTCCCCTCAATCACCAAGCTAACCTAATCTTATGTGCAATGTTTGCATCCTTTTCTTTTTAATGTTCCTTTATGAACAAGTTGTCTTCTTTTAATCATAACTCTCTCTACAAAAATCTAAATACCATGATTCTTGTTCCCTCTAAAACTAGACTTCCATTAGTCTTTATATATCAAAAAAATTACACAAACAACTTCTCCCTTTAAAATATAACCTCCATCCAAATTATGTCCTGTTTCTAGTAAGAAACAGGCTAGCAACCAATACTCAAACCTCAATAAATCATTATAAATACATATCCTAACAAAACCACTCCAAAAAAGTATTAATAAGGCATCAATAATCATTTTTCATGTTTTATACTTTCACTAATTCGGACTCTAAGGTCCTCAAAATCAGGAAATAATACAAGGTTCCTACATAAGGGTCTATTACAAGTAGTATTAGGGAAACATGTATAAGTCGAGCTCTACTCACTATTTTGTTAAGAAACTTTCACATAGGTGAAGTTAAGACCTATATCTACAACTTTTATTCTTTGAGTTTCTTCAAATTCGTGTTCTAAAAATATGAAAAATTGATTGAAAGAGAAAGATGAAATTGAAACCAGAATTTCAACTTACCTTGATAACTTCTTTCCTTCTCCTCTTCTCTTCCCCTTTTTCTCTCCTTCTCTTCTCATTTTTGTTTTTCTCCCTCTTCTAACCTTATGGTAGACCTTCACTCTTACTTCTATTGCCTTTTCATCCATTTTATCTAGAAAATTCAACAAGGTCAAACTAAGCCATGTGTCACCATTCCATTGGTCCATGTGTCACTGTTCTATTGGTTCATATGTTATCCTTTTATTGGTCTATATGTTACTATTCTATTGGTCGATGTGTCACTTACTTTATGCTCCACATGTCACTCATTTTAAGCCTTCATATTTCATTACTTATAAGGCTACACATGTCACCAATTATAAGGCTATATATGTCACCATTTGTAAAGCTACGCATGTCACCATTCTATTGCTCCACATTTCATAAGTTTAAAGTGCCATTTGTCACAAAATTAAAGGGGCAATTTTTGCAATTATACTCAAACCAATTTTCATCCATTTAACTAAGCCATTTGTCACTTATTCCTAATGCCACATGTCTCCATTTCATAAGCCTAATCAACCTAAATTCTCATGTATAAATTTGTCTTACTCTTTAACATTTTTCTTAGACTAGATGCACATATCACCTCATCAATTGCTCAATTGTAACAATAAATTCCCAATTCACTAATTATAATCTATCAATTCATGTTATTGGTAAATCAAAATGCAAAACATTAGGAAAGCACATTCATATCACATTCATTTTCGTTTCATATCTTGGAATATGTCAATTGAGTGCAGATACTATCTTGCAATGTTTTTTAAATCATAATTTATAAGTGTATATGAATACTATGCATGTGAATGAAATACATCTTGTAAATTCTTAAATGAAATAACTCACGTGGCACAATCTAATAGTTTAATCTCTTAACAATTTTAGGAGGCAAGATATTACACCATCATTTCTCTATTCCATTTAAGCATCTTATTACTAAAACTAGTGTTGTTCATCTGTGCAACTCTGAATCTTCTTTGGTTCCCCTTTTTAAATATAACATATCATGAGAAGTTAAAAGCCATCTTAAATGCATATAGGTTTGTCTTATTGTGGTTTTGTAAATTTTAAGCTCAAGAGACTATAGTGTTCTAACCATTCTTATTGTAATGAAAATTGTAAAAAAAAAACATGGATTTTGCTTCAGAGTAATGACGTAGATTGGTAGTTGCAACCATTTTTTAAATTGCCTAGATGCAATTTATGGAGATGAGCATGAGTTTGTCCTTTATTTTGAGCCTATTTTTTGATAATTAGCTATAAGAACAAGGAAGCCTTTGGAAGATTACTAAAGCTTTAGACTAGTTTGCATCATGGTACATCTTATTGAGCATTTATGAAAAGCTCCAAACATGATTGGTTTGTAAATGTTGTTGACTTTTTTTTCAAGAGATAGGGTCCTCCACGTTTGTCTTAAGATTCTAGATTAGTATGTTTCCATTGATAGAAGAGAAGCCTCTTGAGCAAGAGATTGGCCATAACCCTCAATCACTAAAGCCAATCTCTAAGTTCCTTGTAAACTTGAACTTAAGTATTTGTAAATAAGGGCTTAGTTGGTGCCAATTATCAAACCAAAACTAGTACGTTTTTCCATTCCTTATATTGCATTTGAGTTGTTGCCAAATTTGCTCCCTCAGGTTCATTATTTTTTTAAGGTGCATTAGGTATTTCTTCTTGTCTTGGATTTATATACACTTCATCCTTTTAAGAAGATGAAATGCATCCACTTAACCTAAAAAGACTCTCTATCTATTAAGAGATTTCATATCCTCTTAACTAGCAACATTTTGTTTATATCATTAATTATGTGAAGACCTAGTCTCCTTTCCTCCTTTGGAAAATAGACCTTTGACCATTTGATTTTTTAACCTATAAACTTGCTCTCTACTCTTGTCCATAAGAAGTTTTTAATCAACTTCTTTATGACTTTAATCAAGTTTTGGAGTAAGGAGATGTATGTGCTCCAATATGTATGCCAATTCTTTTAAATAGATGTAATCAGTTGCTTCATACTTGCGTAAGATATAAAATCATTAGGTCAATTTTCAGTTATTTTAAGAATTTATTTAAATAGGGATTATCAATCTCTGTTGGAAAATCTTTTTTATGATTAGGATGCTAAGGTATTTGAAGGGAGGTAGCCTGAATTTTGATAAATTAATTATTTATTCTACAAGTTCAGGGAAACATGATTAGATGAAGAAGTTAGACTTTAACATATTAATGTTGAGCCTTTGAAGGATTTTGAATTCCTGCTGAGATTGTAAGAAGACCATATTAGATTCAACATTATCTCGACAGAGAAGAAAAATGTCATCGATAAAAAGCAAGTAAAAAATTCTTGAGTTTTGCACATTTGCAATGATACACAAACCTTTTCTTTTTGTTATATGTTTCTTGATATGATATAGGCAAGGGTCTCTATGTAAGGGGTCAAAAGATAAGGTGAAAGAGGATATTTAATCAATTTTTTCCCTTTTAAACATCTACATACGTTCTTTATTGATTATAATACCATAAAAGGGAGTTAAGATGCATTTCTATATTTAATGGATGTATTGTTTTAGAAATCCAAAAACTTTAATGATTACAATTATAAAATTCTAATTGAAGGAGTTAAATGCCTTGGGAAAGTCTATTTGTAAGATATACATCTTGATTTTTTTCTTCACATGATAGTTTTCAAACATTTTTTTAGCAATAAAGATATTATCTTTGATATTCCTATCTTAAACAAAAGTACCTTGGGTGGGGTGAATCAATACCTTTAAAATCTATTGGAGACCTGATGCTAATATTTTGGAAATGATTTTGTAATTATATCATAACATGAAATAAGTCTATAATCTAATAAGGTGGTAAGGTTGTGTAGATAAGGTATTAAGCATATGAGAGTTTTGTTAGATTTCTTTAGCATCTTCCCTTTTGAAAAGAATTTAGCAATTATTATAACGATTGTGGAGCTTGAGTTCCCAAGTTTTTTAAAAGAAGAATTTATTCATTCCATTTAAACTCGAATTTTTATTGGAATTAAGATTGAATAAAACTTCCTTTATATCTATATTAGTGATCAATTTTATGAGGAATTATACTTGGTCACTTGCAATAGCTCAGGGAATGAAAACATTGAGGTGTTAAAAGTTGCCAGATAATTTTTCAACCTTACCAAAAGATGATTTGAAGAAGTTGAAGGCGTAATTCTTCAGATCATATTTGACCATGTAAAAAGGTGCCATCAAAGTCCTGGAGTGAAATAATTTTATTGATGTTTCTTCTTAGTTATCTATCTCCTTCAACCATTGAATTTTGAACTTTTTCTTTATCAGTGAGTTATGATTTCGGATTACCTTTATTTATTTAGTTAGGCCATTCCTTTACATCTGCTTGAGAGTTTCGTCTCCTGGTTTGGAATGCATTTCCTTATGCATGTTGGTAAGGTCGAATAAATTTTTATTATTTAAGGTATCATTGTATCTAGTTTTGTTGAGGCTTTAAGTTAATCTTTTATGGGTTTCATTTTTTTACGGGCGTTTGTAAGTTTCAAATTCTTTAACTCTTAATCGCTAAGTCTTCATTAATTGTATGCTCAAAACCAAAAACCTCAATTATGTAGTTATTGAATTTGAATAGATATCTTATGTTATTTCTTTAATAGGAGAATGATCTTAGCATTAATATATTTCATGTATTAACATTAAAAATATAATGATATTAATATGTAATATTAATAATTTTATTAATAAATAAAAAATATTAATATATCATATTTTATTAATACATAATAATAATAGATTTCTTTTTATATGATAACAAAGTTTTTATTTAATTTATTATTCTATAATACTAATAAATAAGATGATTAATTTCTCATAGTTTATAGATAAATCATATTTTATAAATAATTATTGATAAATTTGTAATTTTATTATTAATAAATATTATAAAATGTTTTATAATATTTCTTATATTTTTAATTTTTAAAAATATACATAAATTTTTTAAAAATGACAAACCATAAAGAAGATTAATCTCGCTTATCCTTCATTGTAATTTTTTATCTTTGGTTTTAATTTAGCCCTAAATCTTATTAAATTAGATTTAAACCTTATTTAAGTGTCTTATGGTGAATAGAATTTAAGATTTAAAACTTATTTGTTACATTATAAGTACGTCTACTTAATTGAAACAAATTAAAAATATAGAATTTAGATTAAAAAGAAGGTATAAATTTAAGACATGAATTGATAAAAGAAACCCTAAACGTTCAGCATACAATACATATAATATTTAGGATTATAAAAAATGTTTTAAAAATCAGACATTATATCAAAATGATCAAACGAAAGGTTCAATCAGTATTAAATCAATATAAAATTAGTATGTGATCAATAAGAAGTAAAATTATAAGAATAAACAAAAATAAAATACAAAAAATATCTATTTAAATACAAATAATACACCAATGTTTGTTATGTATGAAGAACTAATAATAAATCAAATCTAAATAATTAAAACTAAATTTGAATATAATATAAAACTTAGAATAATAATAAAAATCAAAATTGTATTTCTAAAGGAGTTTGAGTCTCATCATCCTTAAAAATTCTAAATTCTTAAATGCTTTTTAAAGACCTATAAACCATACTTTCATCAAAGTATCTACATCAACTTCTTCTACTACATTCAAATAAATTATAAATTAGTAATGTATGAAATTATTTTCTATTGTAAATTTGTAATGCATTATGCTTTCAATGTTAAATATATCAAAATAAGATATCAACTGATAATTTATAGAATTTTAAAAAAGTTAAATAATAATTCAATGCCATAAAATATGCCAAAAGAAATTTCAAAATTTTGATACACATAATGTTAGACACCATTGTAATGCCGTTTACTATTATACACAAGAAATTTTCTTCTATTCCTAAGAAATGGGTTAAAACTTTGGATCCACATATGCTTCATGCAAAATAATCTCAAGTACACTCACTGATCTATAGCTCCTTGCTATCCTTTTGTTCTTAATTCATTTGTTGCAATAAATGCAATTTTTCATAAATTGTTTTTTCAAGTTCAATATAATTAAAATCAATTAACGGTTCTTCTTTTTCAATCTAAAAATCAATATGATTGATACAATCGGTATCAATTGGATCATATGTTCTCTTCTTACTAAGTGCTTTGAATATATAATAAAGAAATTATAAATTCAATAATAAAGATAAAATTAATAAATTGCATGTTTTTCATTCTCAGATTATAAGTAATGCAAAAAATGTTATTAAGTTTTTGGTATTCCAAATTATTTATATTTTTATATGAATATGTTAAGAAACGATCCAATTATGTTCAAAACTTTATGCAGAAGTTATTTCGTTGAGTAATTTAATAGCAAGTTTTCTCAATGTTAAAGTATTTTCACCAAATAATCTCTACCACTCATTTGTATTTTAAATTAATAATTATGAAAAATAAAATATATTATTAATAAGTAAAGGGTGAACTAATAGGAAGCATTTTTCCATCATATGATCTCTCTTTGTAGATGATATATCAAAGCTCCCTAAACCTTCACAAAATAATTTAATTTCATTTGTTGCCTTTGATTGCTCTTTAATAAAGAAAATACCTTTGCATTCACTCACATTAAAAAAAGATAACTTATAATATCATTTACAAATGCATCTCCATTATATAAGCAATAAGGATTAACAAAATAAACTACTAAGTGCATCCTTTGAATAAGATGCTTATCTCATCGTCGATAAAGAATATCTATATAAGACTTGTATAATTTTTCCTTTCCTTAAAAGAGATTATAAATTTTTTTGTGAGCTGTATACATACCATTGCATATATATCCTAAAAATGGATTCTTATATGAGTTAACAATCCTCAATAACCTTATAAACATAGCCATAATCTTCACAATGATCAAGCATGCATCCCAAAATTTAGTATCTAAATAATAACATAAACTTCTTCTCTTTTTGCATTATTTGATAACTTATAACTTGAAAAGGGTTTACTTGTTATTAAATTTGAAGTAGTTGTTTATGATCATAAATACTTTTCAAAGTAACAAATATAGTTGCAAACCTAGTAGCAATAAAACATACAATGTTAATCCAATTTTTTTGCTTTCTTAACCAAGTCAAAAATGTAATATGATTATGCATTAAAAATTATGATGTTAGATGCATGTGAAAAAGGATTAGAAATATTGTCCATACTATCAAATATTTTTTAAAATGAGATTTATATGATGAGCAACAAATGTAGACTAATAAATATGCTTATACTTTGTTTGTAACAAGTATTCAACTAATACATAATTAGTAGCATTATCTATAACAAAATTCATAATATTATTTAGTCCAACTTACTCGACAATTTTATAAAATAATTCAGATAAAATATGAGCATTTTTACCATATCAAAAGCACAAACAAACTTGATAAAAGTTATTCCAATATTACAATAAACCAAACAATTAATTTAGGCTTTTTTGTCTTTAATTAGTCCACTAATCTGTCATAATAGTGCATCATAATATTTCCTAACTAAACTTATATGTATCCACAATCAACTAACATTCGTTTTTTAAATCTAGAAGCAAATGCACATGAATCTCATTATAGGAAGGTGTCTTAAATCCTAGACATATCGTTGTTATAACATTTGTTAATTCTTTAAAATAGGGTGACTTTCAAACATTTAAAGGAATGCATAAATGATAAAAATCATTGAGCCCATTCTCGTTTACATTGTAAAACAACATCCTTATAAACCAAACCATTTTTTAAAATATGTTAAGAAGTAGGAGTAGTTCTTAGAAGAAAATAAGAATATATGTTAATAACAACTCCTTTTTTCTTTATTTAATACTACTTGTGCTTCATCATCTCTAAAAATAACATTACGAGCCTCTTTATTTTCCTTTTTTCTTTTTACTTATTGCTGTAAATAATTTTCATTCCTCTCACACACATCAAATGGTACTTTTTTTGCAAAAAGTAGTATTACCCTTAACACTAGCAAAATGTTTTTTCATTTAATAAATTCTCCCCCTTTTAAACTTTTTATTGTAAACAATACAAGTATATTGAATATTTCCATCAGATGTTTAGGAAGAAGAAAAATAATTTTATGTTGGATCAGACTTACTACAAGTAGAGGATGTTAAGTTGACTGAATTTTTTTCATGATGATTGTAAACGATCTAGAAGGGGGGGTTGAATAGATCTTTAAACCTTTTCGTAAAGTCTTACAAAAAATCAGAAGTTAATTCACACAAAAACAAGTTAAACAAATTTAAATGCAAAGAATAGGGAAGAAGAGCAAACACTGTTTTTATAGAGGTTCGGTGCTAAGACCTACGTCCTCT
>JANIPM010287147.1:0-15266 GCA_027478405.1 Erythroxylum cassinoides | reverse complement strand
CCGTGCAATTCGTCCTTTCACCATCCTATACCCCACTTGGTTATGAGTATGGGCAATGTGTCAACTCTCACTAGACTGAGTCTAGCCCAAGTGATATTAGTTCTCGTCCTAGGACTCATTACTCACTATGTCCATGAAGACACTCTTCATGACATATGCACTCCGGCCGGTCTTAGTCGATCATCATCTTTATTCAGCGCCTTCCCTATCCTCAGACTCTCAATTCTGACTGAATCCATACATTCCAAAAATATTTTGAATGTCTCTTCATCTTTTTTTTAATCATTTAATTCCTCCAGTCTGTTATGTAAAGGTAAAAGGTTAGTTTCAAAAATAACTATAGACTCAGTATTTACCTTCGAGCTAAAAGATGTGTCCTTTTCGACTTCGAGCTTGTTCTCAACTTCTTCAGCACAAACAATTCGTTCAAGGCTGACCTCAAAATTCTCAAACTTCTCATTACTTTGTAAAGTTTTCGCACAGACTTTAATTGGGAACACCTCAGGTTTATACGGCTGCTCCTCTTCGCTTTGCGATTCTAGGCGATTAAGACATGTTGTCATCTTACCCAATAGGTATTCCATCTTCTGTTAGATTGCTTTTGTCTCCTGTCAGAATTCTTGTAACTGTTGCCGCATATCCTGTAAAAATTGCAAATTGTTAGCAGCAATGTTATTAACAAGTTCTTCAAGAGATGCAACTGAATCGTGTTGGCTCTTCAAATCTTAGGCATTAGACCATGTGTTTCTTGGAAATTTCCCTCCATTCTTCTGGAATTGTAAAGTATTCTCCTGCAATTGCAAAACCAACTCTTCTAGAGATGGACCGGAGTCATTATAGGAAGCTTATGATCTGTACAAGAATTGTTGTGCGTCTTGCAGACTATCATGGAAGTAACATGGAAGTAATTATGATGATTGTTCCATCCATAACAAAAGTTAAGTTGATCAGTCCAAACATTGTTATAGGATTGAGAATATGAGTTATAAAAAAATTACTTCCGTCCATATCAAATTTTTTATAAAAAAACACAAAATAAAAAATGAAAAGATCACAAAATAATAGGAAAGAAATCAATTACTAACAAATATATAAAAAACATCAATTAACTCACAAACAAAAACAAAAACACCACACTCTCCGGCAACGGCGCCAAAATTTGACCACGCATCGTTACGCTAGTCAAAATAAAATAACTAGACTACTACTATAGTAGCGGCGAGTCTTGGTCGATCCCACAAAGAGTTTGTGTAAAGTTTATGGAATGAAATTAACAGATGTTTAGGTTTAATGGGGGGTTGATTTTTGAAAGAAGAAATAAAATGAAACAGAAAACATCCAAAAAAATAATAAAAGTGGGGAATTCGATAGGGACCCAGTTCTTTGGTTCAATCTCGGCCTCCACCCTAATTAAGCATATTTCATTAATTTGTTGTTCTTTAACCTCTCCTGGCAACTATTAATCGTGGGTTAACAATTAACCCGAGTTTTCCCTTAGGTTTTGTTTAATCAAGATATGATCGTTAGTTAAACCTAACCACCGAACAATCTATGATACGATCTCTAGATTTAATTAGGCAGTAGCATTACGAATTAGAAAAACTGATTAATTAAGGCAATAACCACATACTATGCGTCATTTAACCTAAGTAATGTTATCCCTAATGATTACGAATCATTAGTCGCTATACATGAATTTCAACATAACAATTACGGATTTTATTGAAATTCTAACAATGGTCTTGCAATTAATGATTCAATGAATACATTGAAATCATCAACTCACAATGCCCAATGGGTTCATATGCAAATATCCGAATAATAACAAAATTCTGATTATCCATACACAATACCAAATCAATTAATGTAGGATAACACAATTAATTCCTAATGAGAGAAAGAAACAACAAAATAATAAAAAATACTTAACTCGGGTCGTCGGCGTTGACATCGACTCCAAACTAACGCTAGAATGCCTAGCACTTCATAGGTCTTTCCTAGAAAAATACTTCAACCCCCATTCTAATCCCTAGCCAAAAACCCCTTAATTTCTCCTCACTACTGCAAGCTTCTCTTAATTTCACTATTTATTGATTTGATGAATAAGGTTTAAGAGTTTTAGTTCCAACGATAATATTCATGCTCCCACATTTATGCCTGCACCAGCTTCTCTCGCTGCACCAAGAAACCAGCCACCTGCTCCTTCACTCCTCGCCCAAAATGCTGCACCTCGTCTGCGTTTAAAGCAACCGTCACACCAGCACCTTTATTCTGCTGCCCACTGTGCTTATACTATTGATTGATTGGACAATTTATGTTTGTAACTCCTTTTAAAACATTTCATGCTATACTCTTGCGTTTTTAAGTAAAATGTTGTGTGCTCTTTCTCCTCGTTTGCGTTTAACGTATAAAACTGCATTAAATGCAGACTTCCCACGCAACTCCTGCACCTCTCTAGCATGGATATCTTATGTATTTTTAAGTAAAACGCATGACTACATCTTACATTCAACGCTGTGTTACACTGTCATTTTTTTCTTGGCCAGCTTATTCGTGTGTTGCCATTTTGTCTTCCTTCCCAACTGCTTGCATGTCGTTTTGGCCTTGGCTTCTAGCTGCTATGGTTCCACTTCTTTTGGGCTAAATTTGTTCACTTCTTGCTCTAACTTTCTTTTTCTTACTCTGTGAATACAAGTAAAAATTGATCTTTAGAAAATAATCCAAATGCAGTACTTTCGACTCACTTTAATTTATTTGCTTCCAATTTGTACCTAAAATCATATATGAATTAAAGTGAGTATCTTAAACATTTTCATGTCATTAATTGCTAAGAGTAAATGATTTTATATATCAACAATTAAACATATATCATAACTGGAAGAAGATTTAGTTATATGTAAATACATTTTCTTTTTAGGGCACTATATTTACATAACTCCAATAGTATCACCATATTCACTCTTAAACTAGGAAGGATTCAAGACTTTATCAGGCTCTAGATTCTACTTCACTTAGCAAACTCTAGCCAGTCTAATTATCAAACCAAAAGGTTGTAGAGGAACTATCATTTACCATTATATTGATAAAAGGGTATATCATCCCTCTTCCCCTTAGCAATTATATAAAGGTTCAAGAGTGTTCCTTGCTAACTTTTAGTTTCCAAATATATGGGTTATTCAAATAGTACTCATTCACCCATGAAGCATGTCGATCATACCATAAAACAAAACCTAACTCACTAAAATTTATTGCAATGGTGAGTAGAACCAATGTTTAGGAAATATGGGGTTTTGTTTTGAATCAATATACAAAATAAAGTGAAATTGAACTAACAAAAGCAATTTAAATCAAATAGTTAAAAACCGATAAGATTAATGAATGAGTTAGAATTTGGTTCTTGATTCAATCTCAACCTACATAAATAAGCATATTTCATCATCTTATTGTCCTGACACCTTTTTTAGAGACTGTTAATCATAAGTTAACAGTAAGCTCTATTAACCTCAATTTTCTCTTAAGTTGTGTTTAATCAAGATAAGCACTTTGACTAAACCTATCTATTAAACATCCTAGATTAACCTCTTTAAATTTAATAGGACAGTCATATGAAAAATTAGAAAAACATATTAAATAAGCAACAACCACACAAGCTCAACTCATTTAACCTATGTTATGATATTCCTAATGATTCACCACCATTAGTTACCACAAATGAATCAAAGATACAACTATTAGGTATTGTATTTCATATTATAACAATGGCTTTATATAGAAACAATTTATTGAAAAAATTCAAATCATTCTTACATAAATACCCAAAATAATAAGCAAAGAATAGCATAAACAATCACTAGAGAGAAAAAGTTAACAATACACAATGAAGAGATTGTTAAATATGATCTTCGAATTTGATTTCCTGTACAAACTAGAAGGAAGAAGACTAACCCTTTATATATCTAAAAAAAGATTGTGTTCTACCTACTTTCAATTTCCAAAAATGATTCATCTTATGTTTAGCCTCTCAAATGTCTATTTATAGCAAAAAAATTAAGATTGGATACACAGTCTTGTAGCTAATCGTGCATAATAATAACACCTAATTCATGATTATACATGGCGGTGTAAGTGGATACACGACAGTGTATCTTAAAGGTCATGTTGAATTCTTCATTTTCTTATATTTTCTTGTCCCATCTTCACCCTAATCCACCTCCTTCTTTTTCCATAAAAGCAAATAAGTTTGAACATCAAGAGGATCACTTAGGAATGTGTTTTTAACTCATTTTAGTTCTTATGCTTCTAGCTTGTACCTAAAACCAATTATGAACCAAAATGAGTATCTTAAGTATTTTATAGCATTAATCACTAAGTGTCATGGAGTAAATGTATAATCAATTGAGTATACATTAAGTTTCCTTGCACTTAGCTTTTGATCATCCTTAGGCAAAATAACAAAATCAAAGTCATAAATAAAAATTTTCAACATTTTCCATATTTCCTTATAATAAATATTCATGAGAAAAGAGGAATAACCTTCAAAACTATGGAAAGAACTAAACATTAAATGCCTTTGCTCATAATCAATCAATACCCATTCCCTTTAGAAACTAAGCAATCTATGATTAGAATTTGACAAAATGTGATTAAATAAGATAGATCTATTGGTACACTTAAACACTATTCATGATCAAGACATTACTTTGCGTATCATTTCAATTCTCCATCATTAGGATTCACATAAATAATCATAAATCAAAGGAATTTTTAAGGTTGTAATGTAGGCAAGGGTTAAGGTGATATGTATCTTGATAGTTTAGTGAAAAAGCTATCAAAGCTAGTAAAGCAAGAAAAACACTCAATAGAATATCAAGTGTAAAAGTTCACGTTCACTTAATACTAAGTACCCATCAGCTAGGATGAATACAAAAACTAGGTTTCACAGCTTATACTTAAGCTTTTACACCATAAACCATATTAAGCATAAGGAATTAGAAGGAATCACTTACAAAAATTGATGATAAACTATAAATTGTAACCAAAAGCAGTGACCCTTGAAAATAACATCTCATACAACTTTAAGAGGAAAAATTAACATGAATTAGTTTGAAAACATTGATTTTCCTCCTCAATAACTTATAGATGCATATTTGACTATAATTTTACCTCATATTTCATGTATTTTTGCTTGATATTTGATACTTTTGTTATATATTTAGTACTTAATTTTCCCCAAGTATGTATACAAAGTATAATTGCCTTCACAAACTTAAAGGAGAAGAATTCGGATAAAAAAACATAAAAAAAGATTTGATGTATGACTATTCATCTACCCGTGCACATCTCACAATCCATGCAATTTTGTGGTTTTCAAAGAACTTGGTGATGCACGGCCATGTACAAGACTGTGCATCGACCAAAAATCGTAGAATTTCATATAAAAGGACATGAATGAAGACTTATTAAGGGAGAAAAAATTAGGAGGCAATTTCAAACATAGAGATCATTCTCAAGTGGCAATTTTGGTCTAGATAAGTGGAAAACACAAGGAATTCATTGAAAGGTCCATCAAATGACAAGATCAAACCTCTACATCGCAAGAGTATTCTATAAAAGACAATCGGGGAGATTTAGAATTATGAACCCATTGCTTTCAATTCATTTTTTTCTTTAAGTTTATATTTGATTTCGTGTTCGATGATGTGTAACTAAACGTCTTGTTAGTATTTAGGTTAGATGAAGCCTATATTAATATTTTGATATGATTTGATTCTCTTATTAATGCAGTTTGATTCTTATATTATGATCTGATTATGTGTTTATATACGTTCTAAAGACCCGAGAATATTAGATCATTATCTGATTTCATACATAGAGATTGAGAAATCCTAGCTTTGAATAGATCTACTATAATTGGAAGGAGTTTATTGCAACCCTAGAGATAAGATGACTTAAATCTTCCAGATTAGGGTCAAACCTAATAGAGGGACTCAAAAATTAGTAACACAATTATAAACTTTAACTTGAGTAATTTGGTTGGAAACCTTAGAATTACTTATTAGTGGACTAAAGGTCAGCTATATCAACAAAACAATTACATAATAAAAGATCAATCTGTTAAGAGTTTAGGAGATTTGAAACCTAGATACTAATTTTATGATATTGATAATTTTCTTAGTGCTTCCTTAATCCTCTGTTTAATATCATTTCCTATTTATTTTACTTACTTTAGTTTTATTTTTAAAAAAAAATCCAAAATCAATTTGTAGGCTAGGTAATAGAAAAAAGGTAATTACTAGTGCTCACTATCCTCGTAATAGCGATCCGCACTTACCGGTAACAAAGCAGAGACTCCAAATCAAAGATGGATTCAAAGGCTCCTCAAATATTAACATATTTAGCTTATATTAGTGTCACTAAGGATCAATCATGCATTTATTTTTCAAATGTCGCTATTCTGCATTTGTTTGGAAGCAGGCTTTGACATGGTGGAAACTGACTTGCTTGAAAGAACGTTGGACAAACCTTATATGTAAGGCAAGTAAAGTTCGAATCAAAATGAAAAAAAAAACCTGAAGCTTTTGAAAATTTCAGTAAGCTAATGTTTATACCTTTATTGAACATTCCAGTAAAAATTATCTAACGTAGAAGCTTTAATTCAAAATTTATGGAACTAAATAGTAAGTTAATTTGTTGCAAGAAGAGGTGATCTTCAATTGAGGAAATGAGGAATGCTTAGGTAATTCAATATAAACCAGAGTCCTAACTTTGTAACATAGATCTCTATGATGATAGAGAACTAAAAATACTAAAGGTGTCTAAGTTTTATTAATTATCTCTTAACGAATTCTTTTTTTTAGTAAGTATCTCTTAAGGAATTCTTGGTTTCAAGTTTTGGCCCTGACTTGCAAATGGTACTAAACACTTGGATATATTCCTTTTTATGGTAATTAATTTTACTCTTTAACAGATTTATTATTTTCCTAAACTAACTATTGTATTGAGTTATTCTATTACTTAAATTCCATTTATTTTTGACAAGGAAAAATAAAAATACATATCTTATTCTAAAGATAATAAGGATTTTTTAATTTATCAATAATTTATTTTTACTATATGCATAATAATTTATTGAATCTATTCAAATTAATATAATGGCATGATATTCAAATTGTAATTATTATCTTGTAAATTAATGGTGGAATGAATTCACAACATAATGCTACAGTGGCGTGGATACTTTATTTTTAAAAGTTAAATGAATTATATTGATAAATAGATAGGCTAAAAGCCTTACAAAAGTGCTAACTTACAAGCTAAAAAGCTGACAATTGAATAAGCTGAGTATTTAATAGAATTATTCAAAAATAGCTAACAATAAAAAATTAAAGTCATAACATCCACTCCCTCCTTACATTACTACTAACTTTGGTGCTTCAATTGTTTGATATGAGAATTTGCCTAATCTAATGTATAAGTCTTTGAGTTAAGTTATATTTATCAAATTAAAGTTTGTTGTGGATCTTGTTGTTCCTTTCCCTCCAAATGGTGTAAATGCAATAGTGAATGTAGTCTTTAGCACGATTGAGTCATTATCCAACCTTTTGATCCATTTGATCACCTATTAGATAATATATTCCCAACTTCTTGAATTGTAATTATTTTTTAATATATGCTATAATCTTGGCTAGATGGATTGTGTGTAAGAATAATCAAAATATAGTTGTGCACTATTTCAGCATGAAGTTTGTATAGTACACAGTGGATTTAGATCTTTTAACCTATCCTTGGTTCAAAGCTTATGTCTAATGGATGTCTAGGATGTGAAGGTATTAAGATTTTTGATTGAACGAGTTCATGCCAATGGACCCTAGGAGAATGTGTCCTGAAGAAATCTAGATAGGATATGTTACAAAAGTTCAAGGATTTCTCTAATGTCTAGATGAGTGTATCATCCTTTGTTATGTCAAGTCTATAATTTGGTAATTTGTTTGCAATTAGAGACATACCTTTATAATTGTAAACCTAAGAATCCCCAGAGAATATCTTAGTCATTGTGGAATCCTTCTTTTAATGGGTTTAGCTCTTCTTACTGATATAAAGGATTAATGTCACACTAATTTTCATACCATAGCCAATTCTTGAGTCCATTTCCAACTCTTTTCTTTGATGAGAGAATATATGGAGCTTCTTAATCTCAACATCTCAATAAGAGGCCATGACTAGTTTTTATTTTCCTTGAATTTCCAAAAGTATCACTATAACAAGTAATGTGAGTTCATTCATTTAATCCATATGGCTTCCTCATTAGTGCGTAATTTACAATCTTCTTTTCAATTAGCAATTGTTTTTTGAGTTTGAAGAATGTGTACTTTCTTGCTTAGTGGTATAGACTTTATTCCATTTAACTTTAGCTCTATGGAACTTGCTTTGGTTTCCAATACATATAAACTTTTTTTTAATTCTCTCTACATGTTTAACGACTCCTTTCGGCGACACCAGGTGTGAACACCAGTAAGCTTAGAGATTTAGTAGGACTAATTTCATCAATCCTTCCTACTAAAGAGAGAGCCTTATTTTTCTAGGCATTTTTTATTTCTTAATCATTTCTATTAAATGTTGACAATCTATTACCTTTGGTTTCCTTATAAAGATAGATAATCCAAAGTAAGTAAAAGGTAATTCTTATCTTTGCATTCCAAAGATTTGTATTAGGGTATTGACATCAGGGATCCTAGTTGAAGTTATTATCTTTCTCTTTTCCTAAGTTGAGGTTTAGTCCTAATAATTTTTATAAAACCTAAATTGATGATGGTTGAGAGAGAGTTGGGGTCATTACCACAAGATAGAAGCAGATCTTCTGCAAACATTAAAGACAAAAGTTCTTTGCATTTGTATTGGAAATTAAAGTTCCCCATATAGTTGATGTGTTTCTACAGAGTTCTAAAGAGAATTTCCATTGTAAGAGTGAAAATGTATGGGGATAAAAGGTATCCTTGCCTAATCCCTCTTACACCATGAAAAAGATGTGTTGGTTCTCCATTAATCAAAGTACTGAAAGTGGTTATTATTATGCAAGCTTCAATCTAGGATATGAATTGCTTGGGAAATCCAAATAGTTCTATGAAATTGAGAATAAACTATCAGTTTAGTGTATCAAATGCTTTGTATATGTCTATTTTGAGAGAGCAACTTTTGATAAATGGATGGGTGGTGCAATCGTTAAATAGTTCCTAAGATAGGAGGACGTTATCTGTAATATCTCTTCCACAAATGAGTACTCCTTGAAAAGGATTAATTAGAGGTATTAAGGCCTTTTTTAGCCTAGTTGTAAGAATTTTCCATATGATTTTGTAAGTCATGTTACAATAAGATATAGGACAGTAATCTTGCAAAGTATTGGGGCTTGCTTATTAGGGATTAGGCATATGAATGTATTATTCATTCTTTTAGAATTTTGCTATTTCTAAAGAATTCTTGTACACAATAAGTTACTTAATTGCTTATGAAGTTCGCAAACTATTGGAAGAAAGCTACATTAAATCCATCTAACCCTAGTGCTTTGTTTAGTTTTAGGTTTAATAAAGCATTTTTCACCTTCGTAGTTATAACTTCTACAATCAACATAGTTCTAGTAAGATGATTGATCTGAGGATTGATGAATTGATGCAATACTTGACATTGGCCTTTGGTACCCAGAATTCTCTTAAAATAGTTACAAGCCATGGATTTGAACACATTATGGTATTCTTCAATATTGCCTTAGTTATCTATAGAAGTATTGATTCTGCTATTATTTATGTGTACTAAAATGATGTTGAAGAAGATTCCAGTACATTTTCCCCCTCTCTTAGCTAGGAAATCCTTTCATTTTGGTTTACATAGTAGTTATATGCCAGTAAAGCTTGTGTATATTTATGCACGGCCTTTTGTTCCAATTCTTTTAATGTAATGTCTGATAGATTTTTGTAGAGATCATGCTTACAAGTTCTTAACAAAGTTTTAGTTATCTTGACTTATGCCTATACTTCTCATATTTTTTTTAGCACCTTTAATTCATTCTTCAAAGCTTGATTATCAGTTGAAATGCCTTACACCCATCGACTAGAGTGTTCATGATTTCACTCAATAATTCATGGAATCCTTCAACCTGAAACATAAAGTTATAAAATCTAAATATAGCTTTGATAGGTTAGAGTGTATTTGGACCTTTAATTTCTATTATAGTATGATCTGAACATAATGGAGGACTAGATTTTGTAAAGCTTAAGGGAAATTTAAGAAGTCATCCCTTATTGATTAAGGCTCTATTAAGCTTTTTCCTTATGAAGTAAACCTATGATTTCTTGTTTGTTAGCACGAAGTGAGATCCAGTGGAGTTTAGGTCTATATCTTCCATGTTATTTATCAAGGAGCTTAATTATTTTCCTAACCTATTTTTGATCACTCTCTAACCCTCTGCTTCATTAGAATTTAGTATGAAATTGAGGTCTCTGATCAGTTGCCAAGCGTTTTGAATTGTTTTTCGTACACATTTTTAGTCTTTCCATAGGGAGCCTCACATGAAAAAAAAAATAGAAGCATAGATGATGGAAAAAATTTTAGGGGGTTATTATGTCCCCTAATATTCTAGCACAATATAGAAATTTATTTCAATGAAAGGGTTCCCCCTTCTTTCTTCTTTCAACTATACTTTCTTTTAGGAAAAATGTTGTTGACTTTGCTGAAACATTGGGAGTTCTCTAAACTTGGAATTAGAGTATCTTTATTTTCAGATGTTATATTGATGTTCTCCTTTGGAGAGAGGTTTGAGTTTCCCTCATTTGAAGTGTAAATAGATTGTGAGTTATTCTCTTTTGAAATGCCAATAGAGTATATTGGACTTGAGATTTTATCAATTAATTTGCTCAATGATTCCTTGCTAAATAGCTTTGTTATTGTTATATCTTTTGGATCACTTGGTTGTTGAATTTCATGCTTACCAAGTATTTCATTACATTTAGTGGTTAATTCTATGGGTTTAAGAGCGACTCATTCCTATTTTCAAACTCTTTCTAGTTAACTTCCATATCTTAGTTTACATTAGTTTCTAGGGATGTGATAGATGAACTAGAAGATCCTCAAGTTTTCCTTCAGCTATAAGCCTTTTGATAGCTACAGAGGAGGGAGTTTCATCATTGTTTGTCACTTGAATGCACACTCATGCATAGCCTATCATTTCTAAGGTAATAGTTTGAAAATCAAGAGTTATAGGTTTGCCAATAGAACTAGCAATGAAGCTTAATCCTTTAATGGTCTAATATTCAAGTGATAGAATGTGAAAGTTTATACAAAAAGAAAATAAACAAAAAGAAAATAAATCAATCTCTTCTTAATTAAGCTTCATTTTAGGGCTCCATTATTGAAGAAAAAGTGACTTACCTACTATATGCCAAGGCATGTTATAGGATATAGTTAATATCATCAAATTTATGGAATTTGAATATCAAGCAGTTGTCACCTGTAATGAGTGTTTTCTCTAATATAACTTTTCTCCACTTGGAGTTTGCCCTAGTCTAAACTTATGGAAATTATAGCCTTTTGTCCAGAAAGAAGCCTACATTCGCTAAAGACCAGGCTAGAGCTCCAGCTTAGGGAAGTTGTAAGGGAGGTTAAAAACTCCATTCTCAGTAGTTGCTTAAGGGAAATGCTTAATATGTATTCTTTCCTGTATTTCCATTTTCCACAAGTTTCCTCCAAGATTTCACAATAAGTGACGTTATTGTTAAGGTTGAAAGATGTGTCCAAATTCTATTACTTTTAATTGCCTTAATATCTTGATTTTGCTTACAAATTCTTCTGAGTTGATCTAAACGAGAGATAAATTGAATGACAATGGTGTGAATATTGCATGCATGTCAATTGGACTAATTTTTTAATTTTGCATGAAAAATTAAAGTTCACATCCCTTTTCATAAGAAAGAAATAAAATTAAATATGTCACTACCGACACGGTGGTGATAGATGGTGACTCATTAGTCACCATTTTCTGGTGACAATTGTATCTTTAGTCACCACCATGCAAGCTTATGCACAGGGGTGCCCAGTCCTTATGGGGATGACAAACATAGTCACTCTGTGTAAATTCTCTGTACTTCATTAATTTTTTTGTTTTATTACATGGCAGTTGTAGGTTAAAGGGGCATGAAAACCTAAACCTAGACGAGGCTATAAATAGAAATGATAGGAGGGTGGTGACGACATCTTTCATTCACTCTTTATTCCACATATTAGAGACACACTCATTCGGTTGGGATAAAAAGGAGATAAAGAGAAGTGTGGAGACTAAAAAGGAGAGAGCTTCAGTTGAGAAGAAGGAAGGAGAAAATAGTAGAAAGTGGTAGGCAACGTGAGGAGTCAAACATTTTGAGGAACATCAACTAGAAGGAGAGCATGAGAGTTAATATGGAAAGTCTGTGGCACGAGCAACCCCCGCACCCGCTATTTTTTGCTCTTTTTGTTTACTATTTCTTGTTGTTCTGCTACATTTACTTCCCTATTATAGACTCATGCCCTATTTTGCTTAACCGACCCATACTCTGTTAGCTTTTGATAGTTTATTTGGGTTGTTTACTTGGTTTGTTACTTTAATACTTCTTTTATACTGATCAAGATGAGATTGAAGTGTTTAAGGATGATTAATCTTGTAATTTCTATGATGGGTTTATCTCTTTTCTTGACCATTAATGTAACTATTTTAGTCAAAGATGAATGATGGAGGGATTACGTTGTTCTCTTATGTTTTCTATAGTTTCTAAACTGAATGGATGTAATAACTTGATCAAACTTTGCATTATTTTGGTTTTAAATGAAGGATTGAGAGGAGAAGTTTAATATGGAATGAGAAAATATAGACACTTATGTTAAGAATTAGAAAAATATTAACCTAAGTGGTAATTAGTTGTCGGGTTACCATAATTAACTCGAGTGATAACTTGTTGAATATGAAAGTTAGATTAGTTAATTATTCGAGTTGATCTTAAGGCTAAATTTTTAATTTCGATAAGACAATTTTCCAATCATTGCCCCTTAATTATGCGTAGGAGATTAAAGTAATGAAATTAATTCTCAAGAGTTTTTCACTTCGATTTCTACTCATTTTTTCTTTTGGTAGATTTAGTTTACTTTTTAGTTCAATTGCGCAATTTGCTTTAAATTATTTTACTTAGCAATTCAAGATAGAGTGGTTAAGATTGCATTGTTTTTATTTTTAATTCAAAATTAATTTTAGTTAATCAATTTCACCTCTATGGGAGACAACCCTGGGTAATCACTACAACTACCTTGTATACTTGCGAGTAGGATGGCCTAGGTAATTTTTAGAACTTTTTAGGCACAACAAGTTTTTAACGTCATTTTTGGGGAGGTGTTTAGCGTTTTGAACTTGAATTAATTTTAATTGTTTTTATTTTCTTAAGTGATTTTGATTGTTTTTGTTTATTCATGCATGCAAATTTTATTGTGTTATTTTGTTAACATCTTTTGTAATTTTCATTATTAATTTAGTGTTTTCTGTAGTTAGTTTGTGTTAGGCAAGAGAACTTTAGGTAGTGAATTCAATTGGTTTATACTTGGAAGGAGATCTTTGGATAGTGAACCCGTCCCTTTTATTGATTACATATACCGAAGACGAAAACCATAAGGGGACTCTGAATATAATCGTGAGGAACCCAAGTGTGAAGATCAAGTGAATAACCACACGATGGGTGAAAGGTAGGTAGTGATGAAGGAGTATATTAGACATACGATTACTACTACCACTTTATGCATATGTTTGGGAGAAGCAGCTAGGAACTATGAATTAAAGAGCATCCATTATAACATGTTTCCATTGTTCTATGGGATTCCCAATAAAGACCCTTTAAACTTCATTCAAGAATTATATACCACTCTCCAAACCTTTCCATTGGATAGCCTAAATGAGGATTAACTCAAGATGAGGTGCTTCCCATACATATTAAAGGATTGGGGTAAGGCATGGTTGATGACCCTTCCTTCCTAGTCTTTGACTACATGGAAGGAGGTTTACAACAAATTCATGGGAAAATTCTATTCCCATAAAAAAACACCTAAGTTGAATACCAAAATAGCTACCTTCACTCAATGGAGGGAGAACCATTCCATAAGGTGTAGTAATGCTTTAAGCTCTTACTGATACAATGCCCACACCATCACTTTTTGCTTCATATGTTAAACTAACTCTTTTATGATGGCTTGACGTAGCAGTGTCAATATACGATCGATAATGCAGCAAGAGGAGCTGTAAAAGAAAGGACGATCGAATAAACGTATGAAATCTTCAAAAAGTTAGGGGCTAATTCTCAATAAAAGAGTGTGAGGGGAAGAAATCTAAAGTTCATGAATTGAGCTCGATTCAAGAATTGGCTATGCAGTTAGCTGAGTTAACGAGGCATGTAAAGATGCTAACTACGAGACTACCCTAGAATGTTCCCAATTAAGAGGTGTGTGGTATTTATGGAATTTTTGGTCATGGAGCTAATGTTTATTCATATTTGATAAGTGCTTAATTGATTATGAAATTATTCCATAAAACTTAGTGATTATTGATATAAATTGCTTAAGATACTCACTTTGACTCATATGTGATTTTAGGTGCAATTCAAAAGCAAAGAAGTTAAAGTCAATTGAAAGCATAATATTTTGGCCATTTTTTGAAGAATAATTTTCATTTGTCTTTATGGAGCAAAAAGAAGAAAATAAAAAGACAAGAAGAAAATTAAAAGAAAAGAAATGCAAAGAATGTGAGCTATATGGATTTTGCATGGAATTATCTTTAACATGAAATTAATGTCTTACATGTATGCAAGACATTAATTTAATTAATCTCACGGCTATTAAAGAGAATGAAGATGGACAGCTAGAAAAAAGAGACAAAAGCAGCAAAACAAGATGAAGAAAACATAACAAATGGCTAGGATACAAGGCAGGGAGTAGTCCTCGCTAGAAAAATATGTTGCAGCATAAGAAGGGAAGCAGCAGATGACCAGACGATGATGCACAACTGGACGCAATAGACGAAACGCAAACAAGTCTACATTTCATGCAAATGTGCATAATGTAGGAAAATCCCGGGAGGAACATCACATGTTCCAGTAGCGGAAACAAAAATTTTTATTCCCGGGACCTTCCCGTAACCCAGGATCCCGGTGTCGGTATGAAAACTCAAACCTGAATAGCCAATAGAGACTATCTCTAAAGGTATCCACGCA
>JANIPM010285745.1:0-15281 GCA_027478405.1 Erythroxylum cassinoides | reverse complement strand
AACTCTACAATCAGGCCTCAATCGCAGAATTAATTAATAAACAATGACAGTAAAACGGAAACAGTACGAATATTATAGACCAAATAATCAGAACAATAGTCTCACGAGTCAAAGCATAGCAATTGGAATTCCCCGACTAAAATAGTTTAGCTACTCATACGAAAATTAAATAAAACAAAGTTCTTAATTAACATGGTCTATATAATAAAGAAAAGAAAGAAAACTAGAAAAATCTCCCTAAACACGCTGCTGTCCTTGTCTCCTGCGTGGTTGACTGCTTCTTGCGTCAATTTTTTCTTCAGCCGCCACTGTTCGTCTCACTCCCCCTTGAAAGAGAAGTCTCCTGTTCTTTTTAATTGTCTAGGTTTTTGTTCCCTCTAAAATCTTCGTGGGCCCTCCTTCATGGCCTCTTTTAGTGAACAACGTGGGCCCTCCTTGATGTTGATTTCCTTGGATGCGTACGTCCCTGCCCTCTTATTTTTCAGTCCAAAAGTATTTTCTCCTTGCTCCTCGTTACCCTTAATTCCACGTCAGCCCTCATTGTCGTTGGGCCCCTCTTGTTTTTCAACGCAGCCCACCTTTGCTTTGTTGTATCTTTATTTTTTTAGTCCACCAAAATTGCTCATTAGCTGCCCTTCAGTGTGCGTGCGTCAATTCCTTTCCCAGCACAGCCGTTATCTCCTCTTGGCCTCCTATGCGTGCGTGACTGCCAGCCTTTCTTTTATTATTTTTATTGTTCTTTCCAAGCTTCCACGTCCTTGCTGCTGCCACTTGCCTTCTAAGTTTTTTCCTTTAATTCCCCTATTGCTTTGTGCGTCATTGCTGCTAATTGACTTTATTCCTGTAGCTTAAATTAGTTGCTGTTTTCCTCTTAATTTCCTACATCATGCCAAGATTATAATTCCCTACAAGGAAATATTAAATCAAATTAAGTCCCGATAATTGAATCAACAAGAGGAATAAAAAGGGATAATTAAAACATAAATATCAGACAAATATGCACTTATCAAGCCGTGACTCTCCAAGCTGCAGCCTCTCCTCTAGCAACTGTTCCCCACGTCTAGTGCTCTTCTTTTATGTCTTTGTGCCGCCACTGTTCATTGACTAGACGATTAAGATTTGCAACCTTGCTTTTAAAGCCTCGCTCCTGCCCTTCTCTTGTTGTGCGTTTCACAACAACGCAATATTTCACGCTATGCTACTGCGTGAAATGCTGCGTTCCACTATTCCTTGTTCTGTTGCGCCTCACTGTGCATCCGATGGGACAATTAAACTTGCTGCCTCTTAAAACCTTCCGCGCCACTCTTCACCAAACGTCTACGTTTCATGCATAATGTTTGCATGGGGTCTGCGTTTACGTAAACATTGTTTGTATAAACGCAGACGCTGTTTGCGTTTCACAAAACGCATGGTCTGCTATCGTTTCTGCTTGTGGCTTCCTTCTTGTTCCATTTTTCTTGTCTTTTAATTTTCTTCTTTTTAATCCATGAAGACAAGTAAAAATTGATCTTCAGAAAATAACTCAAATGAAGTACTTTCGACTCACTTTAATTTCTTTGCTTCCGACTTGTGCCTAAAATAACATATGTATTAAAGTGAGTATCTTAAGCATTTTTGTATCATTAATCGCTAAATATAAATAATTAAATGCATCAATAATTAAACACATATAACAAGGTTCTCTTCACTAATAGTCAGAATGTCATACAGCTAGTGAAGAACCCAATGTATCATTTTAGAACTAAGCACATCCAGCACAGGTACCATTTCACTCGCAGTCTGGTAGAAGAAGGTGAGATTGTTTGAAGAAGATCAATGGTGCTAAGAATCCAGCAAACATGTTGACTAAAGGTGTTGATGTTGGGAAACTGGGGCTGTGCAAGGCCTCAATTAGTCTTCTACCTTAGCGTGGGAGATGTTGCGGCTAGGTGAGTTTGTTGGGTACGTTGTCATGGAGAATGAAGATGGTTGGATTGATTGGATCAGTCTCCAAGTGGGAGAATTGTTGAGATATTGAGCCTGATAATATATTTGGACTTTACACCAGGCTCATAATTGCGGATCCAACTATTGCATTCCCACTAATCCTTTTGTACACACAAGGTTCTTCTTCGCACTTGACAAAATCAAACTTTTTGATCTCTTTTTCAAAGCACTAGTTCTAACTCTGTGATACTTGCTTCAATCCATAAATGGATGTTTGAAGGTTGCACACCTTCTTAGCAACTTTTAGATCCACAAAACCTTCTAGTTCTGTCATATACACATCCTCTTCTAAATCCCTATTTAGAAAGGCGATTTTAACATCTATTTATCATATTTCATAATCATGAAAAACGGCAATTGCTAGAAGGATTTGAATTGACTTAAACATAGCCACGAGTGAGAAGGTCTCATCATAATCAACTCCTTGAATCTATCTAAATTATTTCGCAACAAGTTGTGCTTTGTAAGTAGTCAAAGTTCCATCTATGTCTGTCTTCCTTTTGAAAACCCACTAATTTTAGTGGGTTTTACCCCAATAGGAAGATCAACCGAATTCCAAACCTGGTTGTCATACATGGATTGTATCTCGGATTTCATGGCCCTAAGCCATTCATCAGAGTCTGGCATTTCCATTGCTTCCTCATAGGTCAATGGATCTTTGGTATCTAACAGTGTCACCTCGTGTAGTCCCATATACCTCTCAAGTGCATGGACTACCCTAGTTGACCTTCGTAACAGAACTACTTCTGGTTGACCTTCCTCCACAACTCCTTATGGCTAAAGTTTAAGTAGTGTTGATTCAGTTAGAGGCTAGTCATGAGCCTTTTCCTACTTGTGGAGTTGGTTGCACCTAACTCCTACTAGCAGAAGCATCTAGGGGTGCATCAACGTGGCTCCCACTGGCCTCGTTATCTTGTAGTGTTTCCTGAATTTCTTCAAGTTTAACATTACTCTCATTACTTCCTCTTGCGAGAAACTCTTTCTCCAAGAACACACCATATTGAGCAACAAATACTTTGTTCTTTGACATGTGATAGAAGTAGTATCCTTTAGTTTTCTTAGGCTACCCCACAAAGAAGCACATGTTTGATTTAGGGTCAAGCTTGTCAGACGTTAAACATTTGATATATGCCTTGTAACACTAAATTTTTAGAAAAGACATGCTAGGCAATTTGCCAAACCATATCTCATATAGTGTCTTTTCTAGGGACTTTGATGGAACCCTGTTTAGTGTGAATGTAGCAGTTTCAAACGCATATCCCCAAAATGAGATTGGAAGTTTGGTTTGACTCATCATAGATCGAAACATGTCTAAGAAAGTTCGATTCCGTCTCTCAAAAACACCATTCCATTGTGGCATTCCAAGAGGGGTGAGTTGTGAAACTATACCATAATCTCTAAGATAAGCACCAAACTCATAACTCAAGTATTTATGCCTCCACGATCTAATCGCAAGACTTTAATCTTCTTGTCGAGTTGGTTCTCAACTTCATTCTTGAATTCTTTAAATTTTCAAAAGATTCAGACTTGTCTCTCATTAAATAGACATAACCATATTTACTGAAATCATCAGTAAACATGATAAAGTATTGAAAACCACCTCGGGCATTGGTACTCATTGGTCTATAGACATCACTATACAAGTTACTTACCTCTCACCTTTCTTGGTGAAGGAAATCTTGGTCGCATATCCGAATCGATTCCAAATCGAATTGATCAAGAAGTCCCACTTCTTGCAATTTCTTAATGCGCTTCTCATTTATATGACTTAGGCAACAATGTCACATGAGAGTAGTACTCTCATGACAAGTCTTAAGTCTTTTGTTGTTAACATTAAGGACCTGTTTATCCATCTCAAGCAAGTATAGACCATTCTTAACACAAGAAGATCCATAAAACAAACCATCTCTATAAATCGAAGATCCATTTGAGATCGTAAAGGAGAAACCATCATCGTCCAAAAGAGAAATGGAGATAATGTTTTGAGAGATGGACAGAACAAAATATACACATTTAAGTTCCATTACAAACCCACTAGGCAAATGCAACTCAACGCACCGAACAGTAATGGCTACAACACTTGCACCATTCCTAACGTGCAATTACACTTCACACTTTCCAAGTATCCTCTTATCCTTTAGTGCCTACATATTTGAATCAACATGAGCACAAAATCCGGTATCCAATACCCAATCATAAACAAAGGTAGCAAGGTTAATATCAATAACATGTATACCTGAAGAAGAAGATGGAATCTTTCCACTGTTCAAGTCCTCAAGGTGTTTGTGACAATTCCTCTTCCAATGTCCTTTGCCTTTACAATAAAAGCACTCCGCATCGGAAGGGGTTTTGGTCTTGGGAGTGCTTGAAGTCACCACTTGAGCCTTCCCTTTGCCATCCTTGCCCTTTTTCTTAACTTTGTGCTTGTTCCTACCTTTCTTTATTTCCTTCCTCCCTCCTGAACTACCAAGACATGAGAAACTCCTTTCTTTATGTCCTGTTCAACAATCTTAAGCATCCCATGGAGTTCCTCCAAACTTTTCTCCATCCCATGCATATGGTAGTTCATGATGAATGACGAATAACATGGAGGCAAAGAGTTGAGGACAATGTCAATCGACAACCCTGGGTCTAACGGGAGACCTAACCTATCCAACTGCTCCATAAGACTCATTACCTTGAGCAAGTGAGCACTAAAATGTATCTAATATTCTACCAAGTTCTTCTATTTGAGTTTATAATGTTGTTTTTAATGAAATGTAGATATTTCTCTTAACTTTTGATAATTTGTTGAATTATCTCAATTAAATCTTGCCATCAAATTTTATAATTAAAACATCAAATAATATTCAATTTTGATAGCATAGTAAACTAATAAGTCACTTTTTACCATTATCAATTCATTCAAATCCTATCAAAAACTAAACATTAAATACACATTATTTAACTTTAAATTCCATTAATTTAAGACTTCAAAAGAGCAAAATGAAAAAGAATCCAGATAACCAACTTATGTGGAATCTTACTATTACATTTTATATATTTATGTCATATCTTTCTCTTTTTAATTTATTGTTAATTAACACACACATTTTTTATTTATTTTTATTTTAAAATTTGATTGAATTTTAGTTTGACCATTAAGATATAATTTAATTTATCTTTCTTTGTTTTAATCCTAATTAGTTAATTTCTACTACCTATTTCACATTAATTATATTATTGGATCGACTCTGAAGATACAAGGACCTTTAAATAAACTTTTAGGTTTCTAAATTTAATATAGGGATGTCACTGAGGTTTTTCACTCCTCTCGTAAAGGTGTTATTTATGATCATTAATTTAAGTTTTAATGATTTTACTCTTAATATTACACTAAGTTTTTTGTCATTTAAAAATCTAAGCTATCTATTCTTCTTATATTTAATTTGTTATTACAAAAACTCCCTTAAACATTAGTCGCTATTAAGTGTTTCTAACAATTATTAGTGAACGTATCCAGCAACTATCACATCTTTGAAATTATTCAAGTTTGTATCATTTGTTTAATATTACTTTGTCCAACTCTATCTAATTTTCAAAACAACGTCATCTTGAGCATTTTAGAGAATATTCAATCTTGTTTAATACTCAAAATGACGTTATTTTTAGGTTGGACATCTTAATATTAGACACAGGATCTTTGTGAAGACTACTTTGTGTTACTGTGTTATTATGTAACCGTATTAGAGTTAGCTAGTTAGTTTCTTTACTAATTATGTATATAAAGACTTCTTGTATACTGCATTATCAACTAACGAAGTATATTTTCTCTCTCCAAATTTGACTCTCTTACTTTACTTTTCTTATCTCACATTTCTCTCTCTATTCTTAAGATAGTATGAGAGCTTTGTTAATTAGATCTTGCTAGTTGATCCAGTGATTGTTGATTGACTAATTGAAGATTGCAGCTACTTTTCGTGGCTTATTTGCCTATTCTAAGCTGATTTTGTTGAAGGAAGTTCATCGATTGTAGATGGCAAGCTCGGCTGACCGCTTCCATGGTAGCATTGGATTTAGAGTAGTATTTCCTAGTGCAATTGATCCTCTGACGTTATCAAGTGGAGATCATCCTGCTATGTAGCTCACTACAGTTCAATTTACTGGCATAGGATTTTTAGGTTGGAGTATAACCGTAAAAAAGGCTCTAGGTGGATTAGACTTTGTGGATCGATCATGTGTTAAACCAGATTTTGATAATCCTGATTGTCAAAGATGGATTAGATGTGATTATATAGTAACTTGTTGGATTTTGAACTCGATGATTTCAGAGGTTTCAGATTCATTTCTATATGCTCAATTTGTTGAGCAACTGTGGAAGGAAATTAATGAAATGTATGGTCAAAGTAATGGTCCTTTGATATATCAACTTAAACATACATTGAGCCAAATAACTCAGGGAAGCATGTCTGTGGCTGCTTATTTTAGTAAACTCAAGAGATGCTGGGATGAGTTAAATAGTCTGATTGGTATTCCTATGTGTAAATGTGGTTGTAGATGTGGAGTTGCTCAAAAGTTTATTGAAATGGATAGTAGGTCCAAGCTTATGCAATTTTTACTGAAGCTCAATGATAAGTATGAAGGAGTAAGGAATTAGGTGTTATCGATGGATCCATTACCTTCAGTTAACCGAGCTTATTACTTGGTACAACAAATTGAAAAACAAAAGGAAGTTATCAGTCAGGTTGTAGAACCTGTTGCATTTTCAACCAATAATGAAGGTACTAAAAGTTTTGGTTTGGTTTCAAAAGGATATAAGAAGAATGGTAGAAGATTCTGTACTCATTGTAAGTAGGAAGCACGTTTATTTGAAAGCTACTTTGAAAGGATAGGATATCCAAATTGGTATAAAGGGAAAAGAGGAAAGAAACCTAGTCAGATGGCTGGTCAAGTCAACATTGTTGGTCTTGGTAGTGAGATTGAACAAGATAATCCATTGGATTTGAACAGTGATAATGAGAATCAAGTGAATCAGCAGATGATTACTCAGATATATCAGAAAATGATGAAAATACTTAAAGGAAAGGTTATTGTCCCACAAGAGGCTTTTGGTGCAAGTATAAACTATGCAGGTATTGTTTTTAACCAATCAGCATTTTCTTGTTTGCACAATGATATTATGCATGGTAAATGGATTGTAGATATAGGAGAGCCTCGGACCAAATGACCCGATCTATTCATTTTTTCTCTTACACCAAATCACTTTCTCAGCTAATATTCATTACTTTACTAGACGGTTCAACAAAAAATGTTACACTGGTTGGATCAATACCTATAACTCCCACTTTAACTCTGCATAATATACTATATGTACCTGAGTTTAGGTATAATCTTCTTTCTTTTGGTAAGTTGTTATAATTTGAAAAACTCAAAGCCCATTTTCATATCTCTTACTGTACTTTTCAGGACCCTACCACTATCAAAGTTGTTGCTGTTGGCAAAGGCATAAAAGGATTATACTACCTTGTGGCTAATCCTCATGACATTTTTGCAGAACATTATGTCAAATCTTTACATAATTCATCTGATATGGAGAATTCTTTAGTTGATGTTAGGAATTCATGTCTTATCACTCAAAATAATGTAGGCTTACTGATTGAGTTATATGAATTGGCGACATTTTCATGACTTTTACTACACTTTTTGACTCCTATTTATGGATTTTATGCTTAAATTGACTCTTGAGTGTGTGCCTTTATTTTATGTAGTTTGAGAGTAAAAATTGTCACAAATCAGCATTAATTGCATTAATTAATTTTCTGAGAACAATTGATACTACAAACTACCATTGTTCATTGTAGGAGACTTAAGGAGAAGAAACTCAAGAAGAAGATGTAGAGTCAAAAAAGGCTGAAGTGAAGTCAACAAGAGAACAGGTGCAACAGGAAGTTTGCTGCGGTGCAAAACATCTGTTGCCGCGGTGAAATATGAAGGAATCTAGGCTGAACTTTTGGGAAAAGTTCGCCGAAAGTTCGCCGCGGCGAAGATTAATTCTTTCTCTGTAGCGAAGAAACCAGCAATGAAGGAAAACCTTTCGAGAAAAGTTCGATGCGACGAACCTTCAAAAACCCGAACTATTTTCAAAAAAATTACCCACTGTGCAACCCAATCCAAATCATCCTTCGTTTAAAAACCTACCAAATGAGGTTAAGAGCAGACACAACAATACAGATAGAACATATTCACCACACTCGGCTCTCTCTCTCTCAACTTCGACCATCATCCATCGCCTCTCTTCCATTTTTCATCGTCACCTTCATCAACAGCTGCTACCATGGATGCTTCTGGTGGGTTTCCGGTTGTCAGTTCTCCCGAAGCAATGCTTGGCTAAGCACCTTTTCCTCTTGAAGATGTAGCAATGGCTGGAGTTCAATGGGCTTCAAAAGGGGATTAGTTTGATCATGTTCAGCTACATTGTTATGAACTCCTTAGTTAGGATTTATTCTTTTAGTTGGATTTTCTTGATTATAGTTTAATCAAGTGTTGAACATTTATTGTGTTATTGGGTTTGTTGATGTAGAACTTGGAGCTTGAATATATGAAGTCTCATGTATGTCTTTTTGTGATATTGTTAATTCTCTTTTATCTACCTAGTTGTGTTTTATATTGAGATGATGCTAGATCCCAAATTGACCACTTACATTAACTTACCCATTACACACACTAAGACGCATTCAACAATGTTTAAGAAATGGAGTTCATTTATTGAAACCTTGGACTTAAAGAGTTCTTTAACTTTTGTTTTTTGAAAACTTAGTGATTTTCACTCCCACCAAGATTTATTTTGAACTATGATAGCCTAAACTCATTTTTCAAGAGGATTTTATCACATTTGATCATTGTTTTTAACTTTCAAATTCTTATCCCCAAAAATCCAAAAATACTTTTACACACTTCTCTTACAATTAGTTCAATTTTGTTAGTTTTCTTAAAGAACCAAAACCCCCCTCCTAACCAATTTAGTTTGCATTTCATGACGTTTAGGCTAGCTTAGATCCATTGCATTAGGTTCCAATTAAGTGAGATGACCCGAGGTTGCACTCTATATTGCAATCCTTGGAATTAAATTTTTGATTCGATAGCCAAGGATAAGATTGAAAGACACTGCAGATCAAAATGGCACTGTTGTTGGGGAACCAAGCAATTGGTTATCTTTAGGTTAGCCGTAGTCATTTTTGTTTCTCATTGAGGTTAGGAACCTTTTCTTCTACGTTTCATTTTACATAGTTTAGTGTCATATTTGTCAATAGTATAGGATTGTTATTTTTTTGCATAGCATTAAAATTTTGAAAACACAAACAAAAGCATACATTCACAGTTGGACTTTTCATACTTAGCATTCTTTTTGCACTCGCATAGTTTTTGAGTCTTTTCTTTGATTACTGTTTAAGCCATACATACATACTTTCATACATACTTTCACACACCATACACTTGCATCCATCACATCTCATCTTTTATTTGACTTTGTGTGCTTGCGAGTAAATTTTGTTACTTTTTATTTTCCTTTGAATTGTTCCTGTGCATGCCTCGAAAAACAAAACTCCTACCTTTTTATCCTAAAATTGAGAGATGTTTGAGAAAAATAAAAAAGGAGAGGATAGCAAAAGAGAGAAGTAAGGGATTTCTTGAAGAAGAGTCAAGTGAGCAAGGTAGTGAAAGCAACCCTTTAGAAGGAGTGAATATGGCCGAGAACCCAGTTTTTCTCTAAAACCCTAACTTT
Organism: Erythroxylum cassinoides; assembly: GCA_027478405.1. Lineage (NCBI taxonomy): Eukaryota > Viridiplantae > Streptophyta > Magnoliopsida > Malpighiales > Erythroxylaceae > Erythroxylum > Erythroxylum cassinoides. The sequence goes on along the minus strand of JANIPM010285745.1, from coordinate 5,533 downwards.
CATGTTAACCAACCTAGGAATGGTGATAATGGAGGCAATGGGGAGTATGAGAGAGTAGGTGAGAATAATGGGAATCAAAGGAGAAGGACTATTAGGGAAGCAACAACTTCTGATGTGAATTATAATCCATTTACTGCTACTTGTCCTAATTTTGATGTTAATTTTGAAGTTAAGGGATTATTCATTAATTCTCTCCCTAAATTTCATGGCTTGACAGGAGAGGATCCCTATATGCATTTGCAATCCTTGTCCATGATCTGTCAGAGTATGAAATAAGTGGGAGCTTCACTTGATCAAGTGCTATGGAAGGTTTTTCACCTGTCTTTGGAAGGAAAAGCAAGAGAGTGGTACATGAGTCTTCCAAGGCATATGGCGAATGCCTACCATAGCTGGGCCAATCTGAGTAAGGCTTTCTTAGAGAAATACCTTCCAGCTTCTCGCACTTCATCGATGAGGAAGGAGATTTACTCGGCACGCTAGGATTATGATGAGTCTCTCTATGACTATTGGAATCATTTCCAAGATTTGTTATCTCGATGCCCCCACCACCAAATACCGGATGAACAGTTAGCGCAATATTTCTATGATAGATTGAAAAGTCAAGAAAAAGGTATGTTAGATACGACGTCGGGAGGTTCATTGATTGATCTTATAGCTTCAGGAGCATGGGATTTGATCAAGAAGATGGCTTTGAATCATCAACAGTACAGTGTTAGAGAGACTCGAGGAGTGCATGAGTTGAGCACTACAAATCTAAAAGAATGGAGAGCTTGGAGTCAAAAGTTGACTCATTGGAGAGTAGAGTGACATCACAATTATCCTTCATCATTGCAAAATTGAAGAATATGAATGCGCATCGCCCGACATCTTCTATAGATCTCACAGCACCTAGTTGTGATACTTGTGGTTCAGTGATGCACATATCCAGTGTTTGCCCCAGTCGGTTTGAAGAAATGTCTGCAGTGCATCCAAGATGACCAAATCAAAAAAGGGACCCCTACTCCAACACTTATAATGAGGGATGGAAGGCCAACCCTAGGTTTAGTTGGAGGAATGAAGAGGGACGGGTTCAAAACAGATTTCAACAAGGAGGAGGAGCTAGTACTTCCACCAACCAGTTCCCCAACCAATAGCAAATCATGATTGTCCCACCAAAGGAGGATACCAACCAACTGCTGTAAAGTATGATGACTTTGATGAAGGAAGAACGGAATTCAAACAACAATCAATTCAATGCCATAGCTTCTCTGATTCAACAAGATTCTTCAAAGAATGCTGCTTAGTTCAATGCCTTGGAAAAGAGAATGAAGCAATGGGAGACAAAAGCGAAAAACATTAACTCTTTTGTCACTCAATTGTCCAACAACATGAGTGAAAACCAAGCAAGAAGCAGTGGAACCATTCCTTCAAATGCTATGATGAACCCAAAAAGTTTAAATGCAATTGCTCTCCGAAGTAGGAAAAAAGTGAGATTTAATCACCAGCAGGAAGAAGAATGTGATGAGGAGACTAATAGTAGAGAATTGCCCTTACTACAGAACAACATCAAGAAATCCGAGAGCTCCAAGGAGAAATCACTTTTGAGTGAAAGGAAGTCTGAATCAAAGAACAAAGGAGCTACTTCAGAGAGTTACAAGGAAAAAGCACCAACATATGAGCATGGGGAATCAAACAAGCATGGAGCCAATGAAGCCAAAGGTAAGGAGGTAAATCTTCAAGACCTTCCTTTTCCTAATTTATATTTGATGAGCAAGCGAATGATTGATATGAAGCAAGAAAAAGATATTATTGATTTGTTTGGTAAAGTAGAAGTCAACATTCCTTTGCTTGATCTTGTGAAACGGGTTCCTGCATATGCCAAATACCTTAAAGACCTGTGTCCTAATAAGAGGAAGTTTAGGCCCAATGAGAGAGTCCAGGTGAAATCGAATGTATCAGCCCTTTTCAAACCTCAAATCCCTGTGAAATGTCAAAACCCTAGATCTTTCACCATCCCTTGCACTATAGGTAAAGTTACCATAGGGGGAGCCTTGTTAGATCTAGGAGCAGCCATTAATGTTATGCCTAAGTCTGTTTATCAATCATTAGGAGTTAAAAATCTTAAGTCTACATATGTAGTACTCCAATTGGCTGATAGATCAATTAGGCATCCTGTGGGCATTATAGAGGATATTTTGGTTCAGGTCAAGGGTTTAGTTTTTCGTGCTGATTTTTATGTGCTTTATATGTCTTCTGAAATTGTGCAGGATACATCTTTGATTCTTGATCGACCCTTCTTAAGGACTACTAGTACCATGATTAGCATGAAAGAAGGTACGATCACTATAGAGGTGGGAGACCAACAGGTAAGCTTTAACATGTATGAGGCAATGAAACACCCCCATGAGCACTATTTGCTCCTAGAAGTTATCATGCTTGATATTGTTGTTGATGATGCATGCACTGAGTTTGAACTAGCAATGAACCTATTAACTAATGGCTCTTTGGAGGAAGTATCTTTTGTTGATGTTTTAGGTGCATTGCGGAGTGCAGACGTGAGCACAAAAGTAGGAAGTGGTTGAGTTACCTCGCCACAGCATGGCTATGAGCCAAATGTCCCCCAAGAGTTGAAGGATCTACCATAAGCAGCAGGTTGTTTCTCTTCCCTCACTTACATTGTACTTCTGATTTATGATTGAAGATGACATTATTATGCATAAGTATGTTGATTAAGTGTGGGGGAGAAACTACTTCAATAGGATTAGGTTTAGTTTTTAGTAGGACATATGTTTTGGTGTTCTGCTTCAATAATTCATCTTCTCTTTGAATTCTTTGTGTTATTAGATGCATGACACATCTTCTATGATAGAGGAAATTGGTGTAAATGGTGAATTGCATTTTTTTGTGATGATTAAGGACTTGCGTATGAGCTGAGTATCCATTTAGCAATTATCATGTCTTTTCTCCTTTGTCTATCAGGAAAACTTCACCATGGAGTGGTACACTTCGCCGCGGTCTCAGCGCCTCTCAAGCTAATTCGCCGTGATGTGAATCAATTTTTTCACCGCGGGAAACATTTTTATGCAGCCCTCGCCGCGGTGTACATTAATTCTTTTACCGCGACGAAAGACCATTCAGCACTAAATCTCTGCGTGAAATTTCTCTTTTACCCCTGATGTTCTTCTGATCTTTCAACTACCCTCTGTCTTTTTCGTCATTTCCCTTCTCCCTCTTTCTCAACTTACCACCCTCTTCTTCCTCTTTCATTTTCGTCTCTTCCACTCAAACTTTTCCACGGCCATTACCTTGCAACATCCCGCTTTGTTCTCATCCTCCTTCAGCCATTTCGTGTGCATGGTTGGTGTGTCTCCTTCCTCCTTCTCGTAAGTTTTCCCTCTTTTGTTTCATTCTTTCTTTGCTTAATTTTCTGAAGTTAAGGTTAGTTCGCCGCGGCGAAGACACTTGTTTCGTCGCGGTATAACAGACTGACATTCTTCGCCGCGGCAAGGAAACCAATTTTGTCACAACGAACTTTCCATGTTTTGATTTTTACTGAATTTTGTTTATTCCTTATGTTTATTTTTCTGTGTTTTCTGCAAGAATATGCCTCGAACCAAAAGCCCTACCTGTCACTCCCCCACTACCTCCTCTAGCTCCTTTGCTTCCTCCCATTAATCCGATTCCTCCCATCCGTCCCAATTCTCCCATCAATCTTAATCCTCCCGCCCCTCCCATTCCTCCCCTCACTCTGATCCTCCCGCTGACTCAGATTATACTAACCTAGCCACCAGAGTAGATGCCAGGCCTTTCCATAGGGAGCAACCCTTTCCATGGAAATTAATTTCCGTGGTTTAATAGTCCCTACAGCCTTTACCACCGTCAAAATATGCAAACACTACAACCTTCCTCCCATCTTTCGCTGCCATTATGAACAACTCATCCACCATTATCCCTGGGATGATGTGCTTTGTACCCTCTATCCCGAGGGTGCTGAATGGCATCAACCCCGCATCTATCAATGCTACCTCAAGCGTTCTAATCTCTGCCCTGAAGCTCATCCTTGGCTTCATCTCGTAAGCAACAACATCATTCCTACCTCCCACCTTGCCTACGTCACCAAACAACAAGCTTTATACTTATAGCTTCTTATGGTTGGTCGCCAGGTCGACATAGCCCACACCATTGCTTCTGCCCTCCACGATTCCATCACGACCGCCAAGTTTACCAACTCCATAATCTTCCCACACCTCATCATTGACATATTCCAGGCTCATAACATCCCGGAATATCCCAATAATAGCTATTTTGACCCGACCCCGTTGTCTCGGTACGTCCGGCTCAAACAGCCTCACCTTCCACTTCCACCCCAACCCACACCACCCCTACCCATTCCACCTCCTTTCCTGATGTTGCTGCCAACCATACTGAGGCCTTGCCTCTTCAGGATGATATTCCAGCTCCAACTCCGTTCGAGCCTGTCACTCTACAGTCCCTCGCTAGCTGGGTCGATGGTTTATCAGCTGACCTGGCTATCCTTTGGGCCACTCTTCATCAGACTGTAGCCAAGCAAGAGCGCGGTTGGCGATATCGGCGGCAGATGGATGCGTTGCTCGCCCAGCACCTACATTTTCAGCTTCCTTCCGATGAAGATGACCCGCTTCTTAGTGCTGGCCCGTCAGGAGCTGATCCTACAGATGCTGGGGATGATCACCCATGGAAATCGTTCGAGTGTTTTTCTGGTATTTTCTTTTTGTTGAATTTTTCTAGCTAGTTTGTCAGATGCTCAGTTCCTTTTTGTAATGTCCAAATTTTTGCACACCATTTGTATATATAATTCTCTTTGTTCTTTCCCTTTGTTGTTCATGTGCCTTTCCCTTTCACCTTATTTATTTCTGTTACTTGTTCTTCACACTGAGGACAATATGATGTTTAAGTGTGGGGGAGGCTTTCCCATCTTGCAACTCTTGTTTGTGCTTCATTTTGGCCATTTAAATGTTTGTGTTAGTCAATTGTGCATAACGTTCAAAATTTTTAAAAATTTTTAACTTGGTAATTATGGAAAATTTTAGTTTCTGATGTTTTTCACCGCGGCGCACTATGCCTTTGCTGTGGCCATGTGCATGATACTTGTGAGCCGAATAGTTCGCCGCGGTGCACTTTGATTTCGCCACGGCACAATATTCTTGCATAAGTGATTTTTAAATTTTGCCTCCTTTCAACAATTCTCCCTAAATAGATTCTTTTCACTCTTGTATCTCAAAGATTTTATAAGTTTCAAAATGATTCTTGAGTTTTTGAAAATACCTCCCATTCTTTAAATGATAGTCGGTTTTAGCTAATTTCATTTTCAATGTTTTCAACACAAAGTAAAAGTATGCTGACAAAGTAGCACTCTATGTTTTTAAAACTTGAGATTGTTGATTGAACCAAATTTATACTATAAATTGGCCCTAATTTCTTAAGTGATTATGCACTTATTGACTCCTAATTCATGATTTTTGTGCTTAAATTGGTTCCTCATATCGAGCTTTTATAATTTGCACATTGTCAGTAT
>JANIPM010284641.1:0-15296 GCA_027478405.1 Erythroxylum cassinoides | reverse complement strand
TTGAGAATTTAAAAAATAAGAAAATTTTTAAAATTATTTAAACCACAAAGGAGTACCCTGTTTTTTACTCTATATTTTATTGCCATGCATATTATATGTATCCCTTTCCTTTATTTATTTAAAGTCATAAGTTCTTATTTCACCCTAGAAACTACAGAGGCATTGATGTGTTTTAACTTGCCTTCAATTTTTGGTTTTTTATTCCATCACACTGATGCTTACTATAATAGTTGAGCTCTCTCATTACTTCTATTGCAATTTTCAGCGCAACCAGGGCCAGAAAAGCAACCTGGATGGCCTTTTGAAGCTAAACTATATGAGCGATGTGATGTGCAAGTTGTCAAGGTTAGGCTGCTTACATGAATGATATTCATATCATTGGAATTGTTGGTGTTTGTATTCATAATGGAGTCTATTCATGCTTTAGGCTGAGTAGCCTGGATAGGCATTCGACATATTTTGTGGATACATACAAATGCTTCAATGCTTCAATGCTTTAATCTACCTCTCAAGTTCAACCCTCATCTAAATTTTCTTTATCATGCATAAGGAATGAAGAATTGTACATATTGATGTTATTCATTTAGTTAATGATTGACGGTCTTCTTTTTGGATGTTGTGGAACCCATAGCAAGTTTCTATCATTACATAGTGGACAATTTTTGATCCTCTTGGTGCTTGTCATGTTCCATATGGATGTCACTATTAAAGTATTAAACTTATTTACTTTTAATATTTTGGATTATAGTATTTTGGCGCATAGGTTTTTGATATCGAAATATCCTTTGCAACTTAAAATGATATTACATGTTCATCCCATGTTCTATATACTTTGATTTCTTTTGCCTCCCACCAATTATCAGCAAAATATATTGTTTCCTAGATGTAAACTGGATTTCTCTGTTGATTTGTAGTTCGAGCTTAACATATTGTTTCACTTAATGCAATTGTTGTCTCCAGTTGCTATATGGTGATCTTTTGAGAAATGCCTGAAGTAATATATGCAATTTGTTGTCGGCTGACCCCCATTTTCTTCTTTTTTGGTTTATCAAGCTTCTTTTTTAAATGATTTCTTCATGAAGTAGGTTAAGGTTTTCAAATGTTTCCATAGTAAGCTATGCCTTTGTGGTGAATCACAAAAATAAGAAGTACAAGAACTGCTAAAGGAATCCTTTCGTTCAGCTTGCAAAGGTTCTTATTTCTTTGTAGAACCTTGCAATCATGTTTTGATTGAAAGCAAACATATTTGTTAAGTGATGATTTATGCATGCTAAAATTACTGTGTGGACATGATTTAATCCATTTGTTTTGGTGTGTTTTAATCTCTTACTACTTCCATTTCAATTTTTCTAGGTGGATTATGTTACTCAAGAAAATGTGATCTTTTCATCTTGTAAATATTTAAATTGTTGTGTTGCTTCTTAGGGTACAACTAGGGTTCTGCATGAGTACCAATTCCTTCCTCAGCAACCAACTGCTAGAGGGGATGCTTATGAAAGAGTTGTCCCATCCTACCAATGTGGGTCATGTGCTGAGACTCAAAACGTCAAAACTGTACCTTTAGGTACTGCTAGTCCATTTGTACGTTTAAATGAGCACGTGCCACCTGGATTATGTTTACAAAGTCAGGTTCCTACTTTAAATCTTATGGCCCAAGACGGGAGGCCGGGTCATCTCTTGCACAAAACTGTTGGTGATTATGAAAATGTACTACCAAAAAACCCATTCACAAATGTTGCTGCAGACGCTAAGTTTGGCGCTCAACCTATTATCGACAACCCTTTTACTCCAACTGACAGGAAAGTCACCCATGATGAGGATGTTCTGCACCTAGAGAGGAAGCGGAAGGTATTTATGGTTCATCTCTTCCTTTTAAGTTTATTGATACACAGTATTATTATTTTTCAATTCTCTGCAGGGTGAGGAGGCAAGAATAGCACGTGAAGTTGAGGCCCATGAGAAAAGGATTCGGAAGGAGCTTGAAAAGCAAGATAACTTGAGGCGAAAGGTTTGGTCTTAGCAATCAAACTACTTCTGGAAACCTGTTAGGTTTATAGTGATAGTGTTGCTGGCTTTCCCCTTTGTATTGTTTCTTCAGAGAGAAGAACAAATAAGAAAAGAAATGGAGAGACATGACCGTGAGAGGCGGAAGGAAGAAGAAAGATTTTTGCGTGAAAAGCAACGGGAGGTGGAAAGATATCAACGAGAGAAAAGGCGTGAATTGGAGCGAAGGGAGAAGTTCTTGCAGAAGGAATCTATAAGAGTAGGTTCAGCAATCCTAATGCTTAACTGTCATATTTTTACATGTGAGCTATTAGTCAGTCGATTCAGCCTGGTTGAATATTTTTTTGTTGACATATTGAACTTTCATATTTAATGAAGTTCAAATTGGGGTGCCTCCTTATTGTATTAAAAAAAAGTAAAATTTAGTTGTATTCGTAAATTGTAATGTGTACAGTACATATGTGCTCTGTACTTGGTTGCAATCCCACTGGGTTATGTGGGGTGATGTTAGAGTTTGTACAAGCTCTATTGTTGGTCCTTATTCATTAGTTTAAATGTGTTGGTTTAATGATTTGTTGATTTGGTAAGTGATAAAATTTTATTAATTAATCAGGCTGAGAAGTTGAAACAAAAAGAAGAACAACGTAGAGAAAAAGAGGCAGCGAGACAAAAAGCTGCTAATGAGAGAGCTATTGCACGGAAAATTGCAAAAGAATCCACGGAGCTTGTTGAGGATGAACGATTGGAACTCATGGAATTAGCTACCTTGAGCAAGGGATTGCCTTCAGTTCTTTCTCTTGACTTTGAAACTTTACAGAATCTTGATTTATATCGAGGTTAATTATGTCTAACCCATTTTTTGTTTTCTGAGTACTTTGTTAATTTTAAATGACTTGTTTGTGAGAGCTATATTTTAGAAATATTTTTCTAGGTGTCATATTTTAGAAATATGTTTTTTCCTTGATCTTCAATGCTTGAATTTACTGCATTTGTATGAAGGTGTAATATAAATAAAATAAATATAAATTTGAACTTTATATACATGTTGAAAAAGAAAAACTATTTGAAGCTGTTAGCTTATAAGGACCAATTTTGTCATGGTATATATGATACACTACTTGAGTGAAAAATCATCGATGTAATTTTGTCATGGTATATATGATACACTACCTGGGTGAAAAAATCATCGATGTCTTAACAGTCATCACGTGGATGTACATGATTGTGATTTTTGGTGAATTTTAGAATTAGTCCATATATTACTGATCTTGCTTAAATTTGAATGGCGATTTAACCTTTTAATTTTTATGCCTTTTTGTTTTACAGATAAGCTGAGTATGTTCCCTCCCAAATCTGTGCTGTTAAGGAGGCCTTTATTAATTCAACCTTGGAGTGACTCAGAGGAAAATGTGGCAAATCTTCTAATGGTTAGTTGAAAGAGTTCTATAGGATTTTCATTTGATATGCTTTCCTATATTGGACAAAAGATTTAATTACTCTAGCCTACCTATTCTTTTTACCATCAAAATGGACTCTAATTACAACTTTTTACTGAAAATGGGAAAACAAACTTGTATTTTTGTTTCGGTTTCCATATTGACTTCCTCTAATAATTCATAAGTTTTCTGTAATAACTTATGACCATTTACTTCTACTTTTTGTCAAGAATACTATCCATGTGGATATATACAAGTTTCAATTACAAGGTCACCTGTTGTGGTTAATTGATAATTCTTATTCAATTCAGTAAAAAATTAATTATTTAACGTTTATCTTGAAAATCTAACACTTATCGATCTTAATGAGGTTGATTGGTAATTCTCAATAACATGGGAGATCCTAGAACTAAGTTGAGACTGGTAATTTATTCCTTAAATTTGCACGAAAATGAGTTCGATTGATAATTGTCTATAACATAAGAAGAGTATAGAGCTAAATTGTGATATTGTGATAGTATTTGTAGGCCATTATCAGGAGTTTGATTAGTGCTCAGTAAGATAACATATGATGGTCTATTGCCGAAGCTTGATTTACAGCCCTTGGGTTGGAATCTATGCTGATCTAGAGTTAAAATCTGTTAATCGATTATTGAGCCCAAAAACTTGAGGTGTTTCATGAGGTCTGGGAAATGATTCAAATACCATTTTAATATGCCCCAACATGAAATGGACAAATACAACAATCACAAATTCACTATAAATGAGGGAATTGCTACTTGAACATGTCATTTCTGATGATACAAAGCTCCAATGTTGTATCAAATAACCATTTAACTTAAATGCTTAAGTCATCGGGTGAGGTCTAAATCGTTCAAATATCATTATAACAAATTCCCGGGTACCTGCCTATATTTTCAGCTTTTGTTGTATGTAGATGACCCCAACTAATATTTTTATTGGTCGGTATGTTCTATCACCTGTTTAACACACACACATGTGCTCTTACATATGATTTGCAATTGATAAATGGACATCTTCTTTCATGTGTTTGATGTGAACTGTGAACCTACAGGTTTGGAGGTTCTTGATGACATTTGCAGATGTTCTTGGGATATGGCCATTCACATTGGATGAGTTTGTTCAAGCTTTTCATGATTATGTAAATTCATTGATTTTCTTCTGAAATTATATAGGAGCTAGGTTGACTCCTACCGGTGTTTGAATACTTCTTTACTTTCAGGATACAAGGCTACTAGGTGAACTACATATTGCTCTTTTAAGGTCCATCATTAAAGATATTGAAGATGTAGCAAGAACACCTGCCTCCGGATTGGGAACAAACCAGAACGCTGCTGTTAATCCTGGAGGCGGACATCCACATATTGTTGCAGGGGTAATTCCCAAGTTATTGGTTTTCACTAAGGCAACTTCATAGTCTCTCATTACTGATTCGTTTTCATTCAGGCATATGCATGGGGTTTTGATATTCGTAATTGGCAGCAGCACTTGAATCCATTAACATGGCCAGAAATACTGCGGCAATTTGCTTTATCTGCAGGATTGGGGCCACAATTGAAGAAGAGGAATATTGAGCAGGTGCATCATGATAATGAGGTTGTCCCTTCTGTGTGTGGTTTTTCATGTTTCAAACATGGAATGCCTTATTTTGTTTCCGTTGTTAAATACAATTGATTATGATCTATAGAAATATTTTATTAAGGAAAGTAGTTGGTGTCTATAAATCAGTGATAATTTCATGCTCTGAGAGTGATTACTTCCACTTATTTTTGTGTAAATTAGTATATTATTATTGACAAAGCATACCAATTTCAGATTATTTACACTATTTCTCTATACTGTATTGGATCTAGAATTTTTGTTTAGGGGGGCTAAGTATTTAGTAAATGGAAAAAATTATCTTTTCAATGTGGTCAAACTAAAATTAGTACACAGATTAGTGAGAAAAGAATGTTTTTTATGCTTCGATGGGAAAAAATTAGAGCTACGATAGGATTAGGAGCAAAAAACATAATGTTTGATCCTTCACATGCAATAAACAAGCATGTCCATGTTGTAGGCTACCTTAGTGAGATGCATTTCCAAAAGTCCAGGAGTGAGTATGACCTCTTTGTCATGACCCTCTAGCTTTTGAATATTTTGACTAACCTTGCCAAACAACATAAAGCAAATGATGCTATGCACCACATTCCTGTCCTCTTTTTCTTTTATGACGTACGTTTTATATGCCAAATCACGGTGCAATTGGTGTGCTCAAGGGTATTGGGGTAGTTGCACGGGTTATATTATTATTTTCATATTTTTTGAAAACATGTTCATTTAAACGAATACATTGTTGGATATTAGGCTTATTTTATACACGTAGTAAAAATTGTCACCTTGATTTTTATGTGTTATTAATATAGAACTTTATTTTTATTTATTTATTATTTTTCCCCTCTTCATGTGGGTAATTTGGAAACAGCTTCTCTACTAGTGAGAGTTAAGGTTGCGTATTACTGGAGCTCTCCAGACCTTGTATGGCAGTAGGATTTCTACTGGATGTTGTTATTAATATAGACCTTATCTTAATGTATTAAATATTTTATATTTTTGCAATTAGACTAGATGAATATGATCAGTTCATGTGTAGCTTATCCGACTGATTAAGTTCTTGACATGTTATTACCAGCTTTATGATTGGGAGGTGTTAGAATCAGGGGTAGGAAAAGATCCAATTGAGGTAAAAACAGAGGAACTGATATAGAGATCAAGGGCAACCAAGGAAGACTAAGAGGGAAATAGAGGGATTAGAAGAATCATAAGAACAACACTCAGGAATATCAAGGAAATATATTGGTAGATTAGGGAGCAGAAACTAGAGAAGGGGAAAGTAAAGATGGGCAGCAGAATTGCAGAGGAAGACTTACGAGAATGGTGGAGAAGAAACATAAAGTAGGTTTGGAAGAGCAAGTGAATACCTGAATTTCAATAATGAATGAATTATTCCGAAAACTTTTGATAACAATAATGAAGGCATCTATAAAGACCGATCTTTATAGAGAAAATATTTACTACAACCTTAAATCTGTAAGTTCTAATTAGATTTTAACTAAAAGAAACTAAGCATACTTTCAAGTCATATTTAGTTGGAATTCTAATTGAATGGTCTAACTTCATCCTTCATGATGGTGGTTTTAGGATTTGTTAATATTTTTTCTTAGGACATGTATCACAAAACTTTTTCCAAGCTAGAAGAATCTTATGTTGCTGGTTTGTAGATTGATGAAGTTAAGATGTCAACTTACAAATCATCTTTATTGAGGTTCAAGAAGTCCAGTAGTTTGAGCATGTCTCAACGGAACTTTTCCCAAATTAGAAGAGTCTTTCTCCGCTAAGTAGGTTGTTAGGTGTCTTTCTTTTTTTTGCTTTGTTGACTAGGCAAGGTGTCCTTCAAATAGAAAATTGTAACTACTACTAGTAATTGGTTGCTTATTTGGAACATACTTGAACTTAACGCCCGCATTTTGTGAAAGGAGGCTTGAGTATGAATTTCGTTTGGACCTCATCTAACAGCTTAAGCTTTTGGATTTGATCGTTTTGAAAATGACCAAGCTAAGATTACTATGATTACTCATGCATCAAATATGCTATAAGCCTAAGTGTGTATATTGTGTTTAATAGAGCAGAACTATTTGTATTTGTCAATTTGGTTGACTATCTTCTTTTGAGTGACAGTTAAGAAGGCACCCTACTGTATCTTACAAATGCAGTTTGATTGAAATAATTTTTGATGATCGACGTCATTAGAAGTGCCTGTTGGGTCTTCCTTTGAAAGATTGGAGTAAAAAATTATTGGACAGAAATTTGGAGCTAATTTAACTGATTATCTCGATTGGAAAGCTGTTATGATTGTTAATCTCCTCTCTGTTTTCATACTGTTATCCAAGAACCACAAATTAGTATAGGTAGTATAATCTTTTACCATATACGATATGCACAGACATGTATGAAGTTACTTTTTCATAAATTTGCATTACTGTTGTAATCAATTTGATGGTCTTTTTGTACATTGGTCTGTTAAAAATTCAGGGTAATGATGGTGAAGATGTGATTAATAATTTACGCAATGGAGCTGCAGTTGAAAATGCTGTTGCTAAAATGCAAGAAAGAGGGTTTTCTAATACACGCAGATCTAGGCATCGTTTGACTCCTGGAACTGTTAAGTTTGCAGCGTTTCATGTTCTCTCTCTTGAGGGAAGCAATGGTCTGACAATATTGGAAGTTGTGGACAAGATTCAGAGATCTGGACTGAGGGATCTTACAACAAGCAAGACACCAGAAGCTTCAGTTGCTGCTGCGTTGTCCAGGGATACAAAACTTTTTGAGAGAACTGCGCCGTCAACATATTGTGTACGCCCTGCCTATAGGAAGGACCCTACTGATGCTGATGCAATTCTTGCCGCTGCCAGAGAAAGAATTAGAGTATTTAGTGGTTTTGCAGATGGAGAAGACGCTGAAGATGCTGAAAGAGATGATGATTCTGAAAGTGATGGGCCAGATGACCCTGAAGTTGTTGACTTGGTTACTGAATTAAAACCCAAGGAAGAGGCTTATCCGGAGGGGAATGAATTTAATTCTGAAACTGCCTTCGGAAACCGAAAACAGATTAATGAGGTTTTAAGAACTCCCAATGGTGTCGATGATAATGAAAAAGTGCATGCTGAAGGCTTAAATGGTGCTAAGGATGTTGATACTTCTAGTGATCAATCTGTTGGGGTAGCTGACGTCTGCACTAATCTTGATCAAGGGGATGATGTTGATGAAAGTAATCTTGGGGAACCTTGGGTTCAGGTACTTATTGAAGCAAATTACTCTGATCTGAGTGTTGAAGAGCGCCTTAATGCTCTTGTGGCATTGATAGGTGTGGCAATTGAAGGTAATTCCATACGCATTGTCCTTGAGGTATGACCTTTCTCTATTAGTGCAAGTTTAGAGTCATGTTTTTTGCTTCTTGGCCTACTGATATGAAAAATTTCAGGAACGATTAGAAGCTGCAAATGCTCTTAAAAAGCAAATGTGGGCAGAGGCACAGCTTGATAAGCGTCGAATGAAGGAGGAATACATTGTCAAAATGCATTATCCACCATTTGTGGGGAACAAGATAGAGCCTAATCTTACAATGTCCACTTCAGAGTGTAAGGAAAGCTCATTCATGAATGATGATGAGAAATCTAGTGAGTTGCCACTTAATATAGTTCAGCAAGAACAGTTAAGTGTCTTGCAGGGTATCAACAATCATCTCAATAATATACCTTCTGAGAGGAATGTGGAAATTCAAGATTCCTCTGCTTGTCTAGATAATCTCTCCAACCAACAATTAGGACAGGTGGCTGAAAGGTCACACTCTCAACTGAAATCCTTCATTGCTCAGAAAGCAGAAGAGATGTATGCCTATAGATCATTGCCTCTTGGCCTGGATCGCGGGCGTAATCGGTACTGGCAGTTTACCACGTCTTCTTCTCACAACGATCCTGGAAGTGGCAGGATATTTGTTGAGTTACATGATGGTCGTTGGAGGCTTGTTGAAACAGAAGAGGTTTTTTTTAATATTATTAATACATATTTTCTTTTGTTACATAACTGCTTGTCTTTGAATGTGTGTTGATACTTGATAGTATATTATCTTAATCAAAGTTTTATGCTTCCGATATGTTGTGTAGCTTGCATATCCTCTAGTTGGCACAACATTTGTACTGGAAGAAAAAGCGAGAATCATATGCTATCTGCAAATTCTTTTTCTTTTCACTTTTTTAGGGAGATTTGTTTGCCAATTGGTATATGAGTAGGTCAAATGAATCATTTACACTGTTTATTTTTTGTGTCTATTTCTTGGAATGCCTAATATTTGTATCCATCTTGTTAGCTATATGGTGCTTGGTTTTGATTGTTTGTTTAACATTTGCATTCAGGGTTTTGATTCTTTGCTGGCATCTTTGGATATACGGGGTATTAGGGAATCCTATTTGCATATGATGTTACAGAAGATTGAGGTTCCTTTTAAAAAGGTTGTCAGGAGGAACACACAACAAACTTACATGGAGAAGCAAAGTGGAGACCCGGTGCAAGCAGAAGCAGTTGGAATTACTTCTGATGCCGATATCAGTGCTAATATTGACATCCCAAGCAACTCTACACGTGTTGCAGATTTGGATATGAATGTGCCATCAACATCTTTCAGAATTGAGATAGGAAGGACTGAGGCTGAGAAAAATCATATCTTCAAGAGGTATCAAGATTTTGAGAAGTGGATGTGGAAAGAATGTGCTAATCATTTGGTTTTACGTTCCATGAAGTGTGGGAATAAAAGATGTGAACAGATCCTAAATGTTTGTGATTACTGTCATGATATTGTTTTTTACGAGGACAGCCAATGTCCTTCTTGCCATAAGACATATGAAGCATCTGGAAGCAACTTGAACTTTTGTAATCATGAAGATAAACATATTATGGACAGGGATAGCTCTTTGTATGCTTCAGCCTCCCCACTCGGAATCAGATTACTGAAATTGCTTTTAGCCTTAATCGAGGTAAGTGACGATTTTAGACAGCTAAAAACATTGAGTTGTAAATTATAGCTTGATGATTTTAATGATCCGTTCTTTGCTTCCGTCCTCCTTGTTTTGAAGCAGTTTGTTGTTACATTTTCTGTGTGCTTGCAGGTGTCAATTCCATCAGAAGCTCTTTTACCTCTTTGGACCAATGACTATAGAAAATCATGGGGTTTAAAGCTGTGGTACTCAGCATCAGCTAAAGACCTTCTTCAGGTTTATGTTGGCTTTGTTGTTGTGTTTCCTTTTAATATTTTTATGACATAATAGATATATAAACAATGTTCTATCACTATAATAATGAGTTGGCAAAACATAAACAAAGGTGCAAGGCCTCCACAATGCTTCTGGGAATTATGGCAGGGCTTGAGAAACAGACAAGTTCTTAATTAGAAACTATCTCTTGGTTTGCTGTTACCTTTCAGAAAGTTTGTCTTCTTAATTAGATTGGAAAAGTAGTTGATTTTTCACATAATCTTAGGTATATTAATATTATATATCTTATCCTAGCTAAAGCAGTCCTCTAGACATCCAGATATGATCTAGTGAGGTTTTTTTTGGCGCTATGACTAGAAATCATTTATCAAACATCAGCATGAGGTATTTGACTTTATAATAAAGCTAACCGCAAACCAGCACTTTCTGTGGTTATTTAAAAATTATTTTAGTTTTATATTTACTTATTTATTCTATCTATCAAATGCACTTCTATGTTTAAATTAAATATTAGATGACAAATAAAATATAAAGATACTCTTTTTATTTCTATTTATAACAAAAACATAATTACATTAGCTAAATTAAAAATGAAGCTGAAAAATCGTAGCAACATCTATAACTTCTATAATCATAATATTATAAATAAGAAACTAATAGAAGTTATTTCTTGTTATATTTTTCATCACTTTTGTAATATAAAACAATATAAGACTAAATCTATTTCTAGAAAAAAGTGATCCTTCCATCTTTTTAATTGGTCTTTTTTTTGTTAATCTTTTGTATCTTAAAAGGTTAATGTATATATAATCTAAGAGGATGATGTGATTTGAGAGAATTCATTAAGTAACATAAATAAGGTATTTTATTTGAATTTTCATCTATTATCCCACATGGTATTTAATTGAGTTAAGTCTTTTTATACATGGTAAGATTGCTATAGTGAAAATTTTATTATAATTAATTTCATATTTAAGAGTTAGTGCAATGTTAAAAGATTACAAAGCCAAAAATGAATCTTATTTAATAATTAATTAATTAATAGTTAATTCTTACTAATTAATATTTAATATTTTGATATAACCACTGACTGAATAATAAGTCAATTAATTAAATTGATGAATTGAATGTTAAAAAAAAGTTGGAAGAGATGAATTCTTAATGTTAGTTAAAAATATTAATTCAATAAGTTTTTAAAATTTAATCAAATTTAAGAATTTATGTAATATAAGTTACAATCCTAGTTGTCATACAATGTTAAAATTTTGTCTTATGTGGAAAATAAGAGAATATCTTTCTCTTTGTATTGTCTTTAATATATATACATAGATTCTGACTGTTGTTCCAAGAATTTAGGTGTAACCATCTCCATTGCATTTAGAACCTACTTAGAAAGGATCCTAAAATACTTTGGGGCTTTTGCTCTGTGATGTCTTATTAGTATCTTAGATACCTTCTTGTTTGATTCTTGTGTATGTGTATATGCAATACTGGATTTTCATTACAGTTTCCATTTCGAATCTTCTATCTGAAGTTTGTAATTTATTCTTAGATTCTTACACTGTTGGAGATTGCAATAAAGAGAGATTACTTGTCTCCAAATTTCGAAACAACAAGCGAGCTTCTTGGTTCAACTGTCTCACCTGGATCTGAAGGTAATGATTCTTCCAGTATAGAAAGAATTCCTGTGCTGCCATGGTTACCACAGACAACTGCAGCTGTAGCCTTGAGAATTCTGCAATTGGATTCATCCATATCCTGCATGGTACATGAGAAAGTGGCGATTCAAAAGGACAGGAGCAATGGCATAGTTATTGTGAGTAATTTCTTTGAAATTTTGAATGATATGGTTTAAATTTTATGTTTTCTGCAGGAGACAGGACTTCTTTCGGGGTTCTTTTGTAAGTTTTTGTCTGTTATTTCTCCCCTGGAAAGCAATATTGTTGCAATATGCCTCAGTGCAGAAAGCACATGCTATTGAAGCCATCGAGTGTTTCTTGAAACAAAATAGTAAACGATCTCAAAAGACAGTAAAATACATGAAATGATTGCAGATGTAAAATGTATCTTTGTATGCAAACCATTATATGTCCTCTTTAAAGCTGCAAAACTATTTGTTACATGATTAAACTAGGAATTTAATGGAAAATGAATTGGTGAGATCGTCAAATTCTTTGGGGGTGTACATAAGACTTAATTTGAGGCAAGTATTCTCTCGCTCCTTTCCTTATGTTCCCGCCAAGTTTGGACCTTAATAGAGGAGAGGTACTTCTACCACATTATAAGTTAGGCCAAGCCCTAGTAGTATGTCATCGCTTGACAGCATATATATGCATAAGAAACACTTTGTTGAAACGTCACCATGTTTCTTGGCTTTAAAACTAACCTGACAGGGTATCCAGTGAATTATATCCTTCTTTTGGAATTTGTAGAGTAGTCAACATGGGTCCTGATTATGAGTGGATGGGAAGGGGTTCTGAAAGATTACCAAGTCGTGTATCTCAATTTACACCTCCACCAATCAAAGGAAGAAGTGGTAACAAAGAACAATGGGTTCCTTTACTTTCAGTTTTATTTGAAAGACTTTCTTCTGTTTTCACCCCTACCTTTCAAACCTCCATTGATTCTGGAAATGTTTGATAGGTTACTGGGAATAATTCACATTCGGAAACCATATCTATGATGTGTCAAAGTTCTTAATTTATACTTCACAGCTGGCCAAAATGTAACTCAATCCTCCAGTTATTGGCATCACCTCTTTTCTTCCGTGTATAGAGTGAAACAATTTAGGATCACTGACTTGTATTATATGACTCATATCTACTTCCTATCTTGTTCTACATTTGTGTACTGAGTGAAACATTTTAGGATCACCGGCATGTATTGTATATGACTCATTTTATTTTATTTTTTTGTTGAAGAAAGTAACATATATGACTCATATTTACTATCTTCTTCTACATGTCATGTTATACTTCCTTGCCCTACCCTCCCAAACATAAGGGCCACTATGAACACAATTTATTTTTTAATCACGTAATACTGGTTGAGGAATATTCTGACTTGAATTTTTCCTGTCTTTTAGAAGCTTTCAACCAAGCAGACTGTTCCCAACAGCATGCAGGATGATAAAACCGCTGAAACTTCTCGTCAAGGTGGATTTTCAGAAGAACAGAGTTGGATTGGTTTTGGGGGCTTGGGCCACGGACGAGGGAAGCAGGGTAGGAGGCACGCCTTTACAAATGCTGGAAGACTTCAAAAGGGGGGCATTGGTTCCAGATATGAATCTAGCAAAAGAACTAGCAACACTAAAAGTGGTATGTTAAGGCAAGAACTGGTATGGAAGTTACAACCGCGTGCAAGAGGGCGTAAGCGTGGACGTCGAAGCACTAGAAGTCGGAAAAAATCAGTTAAGAAAGCAATCGATATAGCTTCCAAAGGAGACATTTCTAAACAAGTTACAAATGAAAATTCACCAAAAGGCTTGGTTGGGGATGAGTGGAATGCTAAAGAAAGAAGGCATCAGGTGGAGGACACTGAAAATGCTGGCAGCTCAGAAGGATCTGATTATAACAACAAGCATACACCTAGAAATGAATATGATCTCGCAGTTCATGAATATGGTGGCTTCGGTGGTGGTTTGATGGATGGAAGTTCCACTAATATTGATGTCAATGAGGAAAATGAAAACGGGAATTACCTAGATGAAGATGATGGTGACCAAGGTGATATTGATGTTGGGGAATATATAAATGGGGATATGGATGAAGGTAGAGTCGGGGAAGCCAGTGGAGAACGAAATGAAGATCCAGATGAAGGAACTGGATCAACTTCGTCAGATTTCAGCGACTGGGGGAATTAGAGCCAACTTTAGACGATTTTCAATGAAGAATATGCATAGAGGATCATGACTTGTTCTGTTTAGATTATATTCTTTAATGTCCAGGGTCCTGATTGATATTAAGTTTAATATACTTAACCAGTTATAGTTGCGAATAGTAAGTGTATATAGGAATAGCAGCTACAATGTATCAAATTCTAGAATTGTTATGTAGTGATTCGATAACTAATATTTCTACTTAGCCAATTCACTTGGCATTCTAGATTAGAAGTTGATTTGCATATTCCTTACAATTTTGTATGAAATGTTCATGTTACTCAGGCATCGCAACTAAGAAATTTCTTTATGTTTTTTCACTATAATATGCTTCAGTGTCTCATCGCCAGCTATATGGTCGGACATTTCTCATGGTTTCAGTCTAGTTCGACCCATTTTTATCCCTATAATAATATTAGAATTGTATTTTTCTTTAATTTACCATTATTAACATTTGAAGTAACGTGTACTTGCCTAATTGTATTGTCCAATTATTTTCTTACGATGTGTGGTGAAAGTCCCGTATCGTACAAGTTTTTGAAACACAAACTCTTCACATCTAACCGTATTAACGAGAGTGCTCTCTGTTCTTCTGTATCAACATAAAAGTATTAATTAGCACAAGGTATTCTATACGTCATTCCTTTGGTGCAGCATATTTTAACTCTTGAGGCTGCTTTAAAAAGGTAATACGAGATGAAAATGAGATTAGAAAGCTGAATCAAACATATAAGCTAATTTTGTCGTAATTGATGTGTTTATGACAGAATTAACTTTAAATATAGTCTTTACTATATTTTAAATTAAAAGTTATTGTAATTATTTTTTATTATTATAATTATATTGACCTTTTTTAAGTAGGTATTTTAAATTTACAGGATAAGATTTTTTTTTATTTTACACAGCAATAATAAGACAAAAAGGTTACTTTTGACCTTTAAGTTTTACACTAATTGATAAGCTTGACTTAAATATTTGGGAGTGAACAATTTTAACCAAAAAATGTTAAAGTATAATTTTACTTTAACGGAAATTTTAAATCTTTCCGTTAAGTGTCAGGTTAATGTTGACCTGACAAATTTTAAAATATTTTTTTTATCATTTTGTGAGCTCATATACCATGTCATTGCTTACGTGACATAGTGGGACATT
>JANIPM010284022.1:0-15304 GCA_027478405.1 Erythroxylum cassinoides | reverse complement strand
ACCGATTATTTCTCTTCTTCTCCTCCTTCCATTTTTCTTTCATTTCAGATTTACTCACTTCTAAATCATCCAGTATGTATTTTTAACTCCTATACATTCTTTAAGCAAATTAAATTCAAGTTTATCCTTCAAACATAACAAAGCCAAAACTTCACTTCCTTTCTCTCTACTGTGTTTTTAAACTTTTTGCAATTTTATATCTTTCATCTGATGCATTTTGTTCCATATTTTTAACTCTTTCATTTCATCAAAAATTTATCATTTAAGCAACTCTAAGTCACGACCTCACCAAAACTTCAATTCATATCAGTAAACTCATTTAAATTCATGTAAGTCCATTTCTAAAAATACTTCACAAAATGCACGCATGAGTAGTGAAATCACCATATTCAGATTTCTTTGAACCAAAATATAGTATATATATTTCTAGATCAACTTTCCAACACTTTTGCATACTCAAAACAGAATCTATTTCATTTCACTATTTCATAAATCATTCATCTGATTCATTACCACCAAAACTGCACTTCTCTAATTACTCAAGATAAATTCATATGCAAAATCATCAATAGTATAACATCACCAATTTTGCTTACTTGATTCAACAAAGTCTCCAGCAGCAAGGGTGAATCAATTTCCATACAAAAAACTATTTGGTGATGGATAATAGGGAAAAGACTTTCAGTTTAGTGAAGAATAGAAGCTACATTAGTCTCTTCCTAACCAAAGCATAATAATACATGTAGTCTTTGCATGTCCTTCACGTGTCACTGTTTACGTGAGCCATTTATCATAATTTAACTGGTTATATTTCCTAGTTCAAAAATACCCCAAATTTAAAAAATTCCTAAAATTCACCAAAAATTATAAAATACTACTAACAATCTCCAAATCCATTTTTACTATCAATATGTCACAGTTTACATTTTAAATTGCATTATTCAATCAATCATACCAGAAAATTTTCAATGAATGTATGACCAATTATTTTAAATATGCCAACAATAAATATTCATGTGTGTGTGAAAATACAATGATGCATGAGCATGCAATGCACCCTAATTACTCTCATTATGCTCATTTCACGATTATGGGGTCTAGCCTCGAACATGGGATACTACAATTCTCCCCTCCTTAAGAAATTTTGTACTCTAAATTCTTTCCTGATTGATGAAACAGGTGGGGATATTGCTTTTTCATATGTTCCTCATTTTCCCACATTACTTCTTTACTCAAATGATTAATCAATAGAACTTTTACCATCGAAATGTCTCAATTCCTCAGTCATTTTATCTGATAACCAACTATCTGAACTAACTTCTCAATATAGCTCAAGTTACTAACAACTTCAATATCCTGAGTTATTAACACATGTGTTGGATCAAAGCTATATTTCCCTAAACATACTCACATAGAAACATCATATATCTGTGACATTATAGTAGATAAGGTTAAGTGATATGCCAAAGGTCCAATTTTCTTAAGGATCTCATAAGGACCAATATATCTCGGGCTTAACTTGCCATTTTTGCCAAACCTCAATATGCTTAGACAAGGCGACACTCTCAGAAATACTTTGTCCCTAATACTATACTCCATATCCCATCGATGCTGAACATATAGCTTTTCTGTCTATCTTGAGCTGCTTTTTTGTTTATCATTCAATTTTAGCCTGTATACATGAAGTTATACTCCAAATATGTCAGTTTGTTCTTAAACTATAATAGAAACCTTACTTCAATTTCAGAACATATTTTGAATTCTTAGAACCAATATTACAATTTTATTTCTTTAGTAAAATCTTAGCTTTAAGTCTCTCATTTCATTTGAATTAAGAATCACCTTAGTTGGAGCTCTACAATTTACAATTTAATAACAATACCGAAGTATGTTCAATAAAACATTCCAGTTCATACTACACCAACCAATTCCCTCATTTTCATTCAATCAATATATTTCAAATCAATTTATAAAGCTACTAATTTTTATAAAGAGATATAAAAATGTGTTAGGAATCCGTTGGTTCAAGCCTCATGTCATTTGGATATCAGGAACAAAAATTATAGCAAAAATATCAAAGGATGTTCAAAAAATAACTTTAAAAAAAAATAATTGAAAGTTACAATCGTGCAGTCTTCAGGTTGTGATCATGCGTCTGCACGTCACGAGATCACCAAATTCCTGTGAAGTTTCAATTGTACTCATAACCTTCTTAAATGATGTGACAATCATGCATTGCGACCCGTGATCTCCTTCATCTATTATTTCTCTTCTTCTTCTCCTTTCATTTTTCTTTCATTTCAGATTTACACAATTCTAAATCATCCTAACTCCTACACATTCTTTAAACAAATCAAATTCAAATTTATTTTTCAACCATAACAAATCTGAAACTTCTCTTCCTCTCTCTATGGTGTTTTAAAACTTTCTGCACTTTTCTATCTTTCATCTGATGCATTTCTTTCCATATTTTTAACTCTTTCATTTCATTATAAATCTACCGTTTAAGCAACTCTAAGTTACGACCTCACCAAAACTTCATTTCATATCAATAAACTAATTTAAAAATTCACGTTAGTCCATTTCTAAAAATACTTCTCAAATGCACGCATGAGCAATGAAATCACCATATTGATATTTCTCTGAACCAAAACAGAGTATATATATTTCTACATCAAATTTCCAGCACTTTTGCATACTCAAAACAGAACCTATTTTGTATCACTATTTCACAAATCATTCATCTGATTTATTACCACCAAAATTTCACTTCTCTAATTACTCATGATTAATTCATATGTAGAATCAACAATAGTATAGCATCATTAATTTCACTTACTTGATTCAACAAAGTCTTTATTAGTAAGGGTTAATCAATTTCCACACAAAAAGCTATTCGGTGATGGATAACAGGGAAGAGACTTTTGGTTCAGTGAAGAACAGAAGCTCCAGTAGTCTCTTCTTAACCAAAATATAATAATACGTGTAATCTTTGCATGTCCTTCATGTGTCACTATTTACGCGAGCCATTTACCATAATTTAATTGGTTATATTTCTTATTCCAAAAAGACCCCAAATTCTAGAAATTCCTAAAATTCCCTAAAAATTTCAAAATAACACTAACAGTCACCAAATCCATTTTTTCTGCCAAAATGTAACAGTTTACATTTTAAATTGCATTATTCAGTCAATCATACCTAAAAAATGTCAATGAATGCATGAACAATTATTTTAAATATGCCAATAATAAATATTCATGTGTGTGTGAAAATACAATGATACATGAGCATGCAATGCACTCTGATTACTCTCAGTATGCTTAGTTCATAGTTATTGGGTCTATCCCCAAACATGGGTTAATACACATAGAGGGATAAGCTTCTCGACATCGGTTTAGACGTGATATCAATGTCGAAGAACCTGGTTAAGCATTTCTTTCTTTATTTTTTTGTTCTCTCTCTTAGTAGTTGACTTTTTTGTTCTCTCTTTTAGTAATTGACTATCTTATCCTATGTTTATTATTTGGGGTTTTTGTCATAATGATTAAATGCTTTATTTGATTGTTTTTATATATAAACCTATTGATAAAGAGCCCATTGCTAGAATAGAATACAATACATAATTCTTGTGTTTTTGATTAATTTATGGCAACTAGTGGTTTTTAATCATTGAGGATAACATAGCCTAGCTAAAATGACTAGAGCTTGTGTGGTTGTTGCCTTGAGTAATCTATTTTCCTTACTCATAGTTCAGCTATCCAATTAAGTCTAGAGAGCTTATGCTAGGTTGTTCGATAGCTAGGTTTAATTAATGATCTCTTCTTAATTAAAACACAACCTAAGGGAAAGTCATAGTTAACAGAGCTTGTTGTTAACCTACGATTAATAGTTGCTAGGAGAGGTATGAAAATAACAATTCAATTGTTAGAGAAGTGCTCTAAAGGTAATCACCTTTAGCTCTTATTTTATAAATATTTTTTATTAACAAAAAAACTTTTTTGTTAATTTCATGTTCATGATATTGATGAATTGATAATGATCCTAAATTGAATTAAGGAAGTCCTTGATACATTATATAGCATAAAGGAAATTGTGATAGTGAGATTCCTTTCATGTGTAATTATGTTAGTATCTAAATTATCCCTAGTCATAGGATTAATGAGACGAGACATTATTAATCTGTAAAAACTAGCACATGTTATACTCCTTAATTAGATCAAGTAGTGGATCTCATAACCTATAAGCACAAGTTGTTTAGAGTTAACATATGGGTGCTTGCTAAGAGTACTAAGTACATTGGATGACCTGCCATGAGACAATAATATGCATAATCTATTCTAGTGTCGATGATAGTCTCATTATAACAATGGTGCAAATATCCTTAGACTTGAGATACTTAAGGATATCTTAAATGCTATTCCTATACTTTGACTCCATTCCTCGTTGCACCTTAGACATTGATCATAGGGTGGTGATTAGGTATAGCATGAGATAGTCAAAGGTAATTGAGTAGCCAATAAAGGATTCATCACTCCTGATAAAAGGAGATGATATACAAGGCCTCTTATCTGGGTCATCATTTGAGAATCTCTGGCTAGAGTGGAAATGTCATGAAGATAGTCTTCAGTGGCATATCTAATTGATTAATGAGCCTCAGGGACAATAACTAACATCACTTGGGATAGATGTTAAGTAGTCAATCTAGTAGGAGCTAACACTTTAACCATACTCTGAACTAAGTGGGGTATAGATGGTGAAAGGATGAATTGCATAGAAAATTGTATATGGAATAATCAAATCACTAACTTTTTAGTCAATTAAGGGTTATATTTTGTTGCTAGATTCTATTTATGACTTGCTTAAATTAAGTGTTAATTCAAGTGGCCAACATAAATGGGAACCTAATGTTAGATAGGAAAAGAAAACATACAAGATTTTGTTAAACAGTGGATTTCATAAATTTTTTAGAAATCATAACATAGCGGAAGCTAGATAACCAAATCAACATACCACCATACATGATACAGTATATGGAAAATAATTATCATAAAAACAAGATGGAGATTATATTACCAACTCCTTTGCTACGGCTTTAACTCCTCATTGTGTTATCCTATCCTCGGCAATGTATCCTCTCCAAGGTGATGTACCTCTTCTTCTTGTTATTATTTCCTCTTCTCGATATTGCATCGTCAACTAATCCGATCTACCACTAGTTCTTCTTGGAAAACTTGGTTAACAAGATCCTTTGGTAAGAAGGGAGAAGAAAACTTGGGAGGAAATGTTTTATAGAAGAAAGAAGCCAAAAATGAGACACCTTCTCATACAAATTTCGGCTAACACATGCATGAAAGGAGAGAGAGCCCAAAAAAGAAAGAACACCTCTCTATCACCTTGTCAATTTTGGTTATGCATGAAAAGAAAAAATAGGAAGAGCATCCAATGCATCACACCTTTCTCTAATCAAATATAAAAAAGCCATTAAATGAGACTCATCTCATTTGTTTTAAGATGGCTATATGAAAAGACCAAATGTGTCAATTTTCGTTTTAGTGACAAAAAAAGGAAGATCATCCATCAAATACACCTCTTTCATCTTTAATCAAATAAATGTTAAAAAGGTTACATTATATGCCATCATTAAAAGACAACCATTAAAAACCAAAATTTCCTTTCATTTCTTTAAGAATTGTATTTTAATATAATTAATCTAATTAATTAATTGAACCAAAGTCTAGCCCATTTCTAAATGTTCATTTGGACTTCCAATTAACCATTAATTAATGCAAGCCAAAAATTTAATCATGGGCTTTAAAGTCTCAAATTATATTTCTTACTTTGCTTGATAATCTTCCTTGAAGCCAAGTGGGGAATCTTATTGGACTTAGATAATTCAAGCTTTAATAAGCCCAGAATTAATTACAACTCATTATAATTAATTCTAGCTTATTAACTAAGTGCTTGTTTGGATGAGCTTATATTAGTAGAGCTTTTATCAGTAGAGTTTTTTTTAAAAGAGTTTTTCTGAGAAGCCAGTTGACTATTTGACTGTTAATTAAAAAAAGCTTTTTTAAAAGAGCTACATACAGTAGACTGTTTGGCAATATAAAAATAAAAAGCACTTTTATTAATTTTAACTATATTTTATTTTGTAATAAAAAATATTTATGCATATAAATAATATTTAAGTATATTAAACAATAGGTTTACATTTACTTTACAATTGTTTGAAAATTCACTTACATCTTGTAGGAAATTATTTAAAGAGGTGTCTCATTTTCTTGTAGGAAATAAAACTAATATCAAATATAAATATTAAATCATATAAAAAACTTATATATTATTATAATCCCAAAATAAATATTCAAGTTGAATCTCACTTATGTGATATATCCCATAAAACACACAAAATGCAAATATTGAACTAATAAACAAAATCCTAACCTAAACATGCACTAAGCATTCAATTTAATAGCTAAGCACATACTAAACTACCCATTAAAATATTATGCAATCTACCACTATCAATAGTCTATAGGGAATGTATGGTTGAACCTCGATATGAGGTTTGTACTTGTATTACATGACATATGATATATACTATCTTTTAGAGGAAATCTGATATTTGTATCAATGTTAGACAAAGAGGGTTATTATTTTGTCATTGATAATTCAGTTGTAGAATTATCTTTCAATGCAAAACATATTGGAATTTCCATCTTGTCATATGGATTATATAATTTTTCTCTTACCCCTCATGAGATGTATACTTCTTCATATATTGCTAAACTTGTTACTTAAAAAAGACATCTGATTAAGGAAAAGTCATACGTGTTGTGGCATAAAAGTTTAAGACATATTTTCAAAGATAGAGTTGAGAGATTAATAAAGGAAAGCATTCTTAACATTGGCTTAGGTTATGATGATGCATGACAAGGGGTGGTAATCTCGGGCATAGTAGTCTTTGTTTAGCTGTGGTGTACAGTAGAAAATTTCTCATAAAGAATGAGAAGTATAAAAGTACAGAGAATATAGAATAAACACTTTTGATAAATGAAATAATTGTCATGTAATTACATCTTAGTAATCATCACCAATGGTACTAGCCCACAATCTAATGTCAACATCGTGTAAATTGAAAGTACAATTATATTTACATATGACAGGATAAAATTTTGTTGAATGAATCTAACATAAAGCATTTTTAAATTAGCAGCACTAGAGCAAAACAAAAACTATACGGTGGAGGCTTTAGTTCATGATCATGGGATGTATCATAGGCAACTACAGGTAGATATTGCCACATTGGTATCAAACCATAACTAGGGAAAACTGCCATTTTATTAGGAGCAACTGAATGAGTATGGACAAATCCAAAAGCTGGAATAGAAGTTACTTTCAATTGTTGTTCCATCCTTTCTTAATCTACCTTGAGTGTTAATTTCTCTTCACGAAGTTCATTTTTTTTATTCTGTTTAGGTGTAGAAAGCCAAGAAGGCTTATTCAAAAAATACCAAAGAAGTAAATCCAATTATCAAAATACTAAGCAGCATTAATTAGCCTATATATACAAGCACATCTAAAGAACTAAACCACAATCAATAATATCGAACATCAAGATGTACCAAATAGATCAAACAAATTATGCAGGTACGTGGTAACAATGTTTTAGGTCAATAGTAGACAATTACTACTTACTAAAAACCATAATAATCCTACAAGTCATGCAAAATCAAGTGACCTATGTCATTATTAATATTGTTGTCATTGTTACTAAATTTCTAACAACTAAGGTCAATAACACTAATTGCAATGTTTGAAATGATCATTTCCATACTTTTACCATTAATGTGAGATGATTATATGCCCATAATTTCAATAACTAAGTTCTTCCATCACTGTCACATCAATTTACTTAAAATGGTTACCTTTAGACATTTAGTTTCTTCAAGTAGCATTTCATTCAATTCTTCGAGTTCTAGAACCTCAGCTTTAGGTTGGTTCATAAACTTAATAGCATCATCAAGTACAGCTAGTTTGTCCTTTTGAGCAGCTCTCCCAGGATCCAAAATAGTACTCAAATACAAAAATCTGACATCATATCATAAGGCAAATCTACTTGTCAATTATGCACCAATTAACTGATCTTATCCGCACACACAACCACACAAGCATAGAAATACAACTGAGAGTTATAATGGTAAACATTGGCCCTAATCTAAAAGATTATAGAGAAAGAATTATCCTATCAAAACAAACCCATGCACTAAATTTGTTTATACAAAATTCTAAAATCCAATTTAATGTAGCCTTTATATAACAAACAATCCAAGGTAAAAAAAAAATGCCTATCATTCAATCTCCCCCTCCACAGTTTCTCACGATAAGCTTTGGTCACATTTACCACGGCAAGATTTTCACCATATGAATTAATCCAACATAGAGTGACGCAAGTTTTAAATAACAATGCATTTTGAAAATATTAAAAAATATAACCTTACCCCATGGAAGAACAGGAATCTCGCATATTTGTTTAGGAACTATGATAACATAGGATGTGACCTGTTAAATTTTATGCAGACTTATATCTTACCTAAGGAACAATGAATGCAGATATATATATGCTTACAGAAATATAAGAACACTTGGAATGAGATAAGAATACATGCCCAGTTAGACACAACAAGAGAAAGAGAACAACTATATAATAGAGATGAATCCTCTGTTTCATATAGAAGGTCCATGATATCCATGTATGCCTCAAGGTTTATAAGTTCCCCATCTTTTACCATTCCCCTGAAATAAATGGAGACACAAAAGAACTAAACTAAATAAAATCAAAATAATCATTAAGAATCCTTGATAATGCAAGCATTTTCTCAATAAGAAACTTACTTCAACTGAGACAGAAGATCTTTATGTAATATGAAAGCAACATTTCCAGCGCCAAGCTTATAATGAATTCTACAGATCTATAGGATTGGTCTAGTCTTTTACATCCCTAGTTTCAGATCATGGGTAGAGCCAAGTGTCACAACTTCCTCTACCTATCTTGTATACTATCCTTTTCTTTCATTCCATGTTGGAATAGAAACTTATTAATAGACGAAATCTTACGAAGAATGTTCTTCTTCATATTCCTAAAAGAAAATAAATATTTCTTTTCTCAATGCGAATTTGACACAACATGACAAATGTATATTCTATTTAAGTTCTATTTAGATTGAGAATTATTCTAATATTTAGTATTTACAATTATTACTAACAATTAGAGTTATTCAAATTTACTTAGAATTTTAAAAATTGAAAAATAATTATATATAGTATATAATTCTATATAGTGAAGGGATGTTTTGGGTTCTTACAAAAAGAAAAGAGAATATTTTTTAATACCCTTTTTTGTTTAGTTGTATTAGTGAATACTGCTAGTGATTAGACTCTACATGTGTATTATGAGAGTAAATGAAATATTTCAATGAATTTTGCATCAAATGACTATTCATCTATTTATATTTGATGTAAATTAAATAATGGCAACAATCCTCTATAGAAAAATGGCGGTTCCGTTCAATATTATCCAAGGTGGAATTAGAATACAAGTGTAGGCTAGGTAAATCAATAGATAGTCCTAGTCCTATTGAAAATACGAGTGTAAGTAAAGACCCGATTATAAATGATACAAATAAAAACCCCCATAGTTTGAGCAATAGTGACAGTTTGAGTTACCATAATGTTGATCATTTAGTCGGCATCCGAGACATTGGCAATTTCAATACTGATGACAATTTTTTAGTTAGGGATAGCAATAGAAACAGTTATTCCATATAATTTGATATTGAAAATCAAGTTTTTTAGATTAACAATCATCATTCTTTTTTTAGTGAATTAAAAATTGATTTTTATAGTTATTAGAATTCTAGTTATCTGAATAATGGATCTAGGAGTCAGGAATTCTACTATGATCATTATATGTATGATACTAAATCTAAATATAGTTGGAATAATTACATCAATAGTTGTATTGACAATTATCTTCACTCGTAAATCTGTATTGAGAGTTCTATTTTAAGTGGTAGTGACAATTACAGTAAAAGTTACATTTATAGTTCTATTTGTGATAAAGGCAGAAAGAGTAATGAAAATGAGAGTTGCAGTCTAAGAACTAGTATGAATGATAACATTTTTCTTAAAAGAAAAAGCTCTATTGATCTTGATGTAACTCAAAAATACAAGCATTTATGGGTTCAATGCGAAATTTGTTATGGACTAAATCATAAGAAATTTTTGATGCCATGAATGAATATTTGTGAACAATGTGGATATCATTTGAAAATGAGTAGTTCTGATAGAATTGAACTTTTGAATGATCCAGGACTCGGGATCCTAGGGATGAAAACATGGTGATAGAATTGAACTTTTGAATGATCCAAGAACTTGGGATCCTAGGGATGAAAAAATGGTATCCTTGGATCCCATTGAATTTCATGCGGAAGTGGAACCTTATAAAGATTGTTAATCCATGAACAGGATCTATATAGACATATAGACTCATGGAGCCATACATCTCAATCAGAAAAGTATCAATAGAAAAAGAAAGAATCGGAATTGATTGC
The DNA here is from genome assembly GCA_027478405.1 of Erythroxylum cassinoides. Classification (NCBI taxonomy): domain Eukaryota; kingdom Viridiplantae; phylum Streptophyta; class Magnoliopsida; order Malpighiales; family Erythroxylaceae; genus Erythroxylum; species Erythroxylum cassinoides. The sequence continues at coordinate 4,691 of JANIPM010284022.1, read as the reverse complement.
TATAGTTCTCGAAACAAATGAAAAGGAAAGATGAAACTTAAATCATAGATTAATAAAGCCCTCTCGGGGACTTGCTTAAGAATAAGAAGGAGGTAAATACCAGGGAATAGGGTTTGATCCTATTTATAGGGATTCTATAAATATTTCATTCCAAAAAAAAGAGAAAGTTTGAAACAATTGGGATTTTTTTTATAGATTGGATGCAGTTACTAATTCATGATCTGGCATGTACAGAATGAAAACTTCATTCTGGATTCTACGAGAATTTTTATGAAAGCCTTTCATTTGCCTATCTTCAATGGAGTTTTTCACATCTTTTCTTATGTTGAAGATTTAGAAGACGAATACAATAATACCCTCTACAATCCCCTGATCTCCTCATTTATATTTTTCTTTTCTGTTTACTTATCTTATGCTTAGTATCCAGTCAAATTGTATGCTATTAGACTAAAAAAAGCTATTGATACATTCTATAACAGTTAAATCTGACAATAGTGACAAAATCACACCATTCTCTAAGTTAGATTTAAAAAAAGGGATAAATTCAACTTGTACTTTTAACAATATATACTATGACTCTCTTACTTTAGGTCTCTTTATTTAGGCAACAGGTAGAAAAATTGTCTAAACCCTTCCCTTGTTCTTTTAGGTTTAAGTCTGACGATATTTTACGACTAGCAATTCATTTAATTTCAAACAGACCTCTTTATTGTCCAGTATTTGATTGACCATTTCAAACGCAGGGGGTTTTCTTTCATTTTTCGAGAAAGATTAGTTTTGACCATTTTGCCTATAACTATAAAAAGTCATTTATTAAAATTAAACTTATCAAATTCACTTCTCATTGATGTATTCTTTCATCGAAATAAAAATTCAATCATAATGTTATTTTCTTGTTCTTGAATGGGTTTTTCAATTATTTTTAGGTTTGTGCTCTACTCTGAGTAAAGATTCACCCGATTTTTATTTGCACATATAGGGCAAATGCCCCGAATACCATATCTCTTTGCTACAACTTCTTTTTTTTCCTATTCCTTGCACATCTTCCACTAACGATTGATTATGAATCAGTTTGAAATTAATCTTGTTTATAACATTATTTAGAATTACCTAAGGAACAATGAATGCAAGTATATATATAAGCTTACAGAAATATAAGAACACTTGGAATGAGATAAGAATACATGCCAAGGTAGACGCAGCTAGAGAAAGATAATAGCTATATAATAGCGATGAATCCTGTGTTTCATATAGAAGGTCTATGATATCCATACATGCCTTGTGGTTTAGAAGTTCCCCAACTTTTGTCATTCCCCTAAAATAAATGGAGACATAGAAGAACTAAACTAAATGAAATCAAAATAATCATTAAGAATCCTTGATAATGCAAGCAATTTCTCAATAAGAAACTTACTTCAACTAAGACAGAAGATCTTTAAGGAATATGAAAGCAATATTTCCAGCACCAAGCTCATAATCCCAAACCTTTCACGATGATCAATGGCTTAACCTCAATTTGGGTCACCAAAATGAAAGAAACCCTTAGTTGTTTGGCAAGACTTACCTGCAAAAAGGCAATCTCTTACAGGGAAAAGGTGTTGTTAGCAACTATGTATATAACAACATTCAAACACTTATAACACATACAACCAATTTACTGCTTCCAAGAAATCCCGAGTTGTAAAGGGTTTTTCTGTAATGCTCTTGTCCCCAAAGGACTTCAAAGTTTTTATAGAGAATGGAGAAGAATTATGTATCTAAATGTTTGGACATTAATGTGAAAAGCTAACATTTTCCTTGTTGTCAATAGAATGGAAACAAAGCAATTCACATCATATCTTTGTTTACTGGAAATCCATAGAGATATTTTTAAAAAAAATCTGCATCTCAATTTTATCAAAAGCAAACTTTGTCAAACGTAAAGCGCCTCTATTCCAACAAATCGGAAACATTTGAAACCATAAACATAATAGAACTTACAGAACCAATGCTAGCAGGCTTACACTCTGATTACTGCAGAGCCATGATATAATCAACTTCATTGGAAATTGATTTCTTACATTTGGGAAAAGGGAATAGTAATGATGATGAAGTGAAAACAAACTGACCTAGATCCTTGCCTAGAAATGAGAGCGAGAAGGACAATATACAAGTCAAATAAATAATTTGAGAAAAAACTAACAGAACCTAGCATCAAAGAAGAAGAAGAAAAAAAAGAAGGGTAGCGAACCAAAAAAGGGTCAAATTCTCAAGTCTGAAGAATAGAAAGATGTGGAAACGCTAGATTCAGATAAAGTAATCACCTTGTTGACAATGAAATGTGCAAAGTGTGGAAAAAAGGTGGAGGAAGACTTGATAAAAGATCAAAATAAGAATCGTGATGGTGTTACTATTAAGGCGGAGTCAAGAGATGTCAATGTTATAAACGTAAACGACAAAAATTATAAACAAAAGTCTACCTAAAAAAGTTAAAATAAGGTGATTTTTTTAAAAGCTTCAAATTTGAGCATCTTAAAAAACTACATTTTAACTTCCAAAAAAGTTATTTCTATTTAAAAATTACTTTCTAAATTTTACCATTTTGCCATTATATTGGTTTTTCTTCTAGATCTCCTGTTTTACTCTATATGATGATTAACACACAAGATCTCATCTTGGTTTGAAGACTTGATGGGTAGCTAGTCCATCAAACTCCTGGCCCAATTTATTCACCAATCTCCATAAAACATCCAGAAGTGATGATATCAGTATAAACTCTTTATTTGAGTGAATATTCCCTTATACATGTTTCAATTAATAATTCTAACATGTAGACACTAGATTAATACTCTAAAAAAATCCATTCCGATCATATCAAAAATTATAATGAAACACATACGAGTTCACTACTCATCAAGATTATAGTTCATAATAAGCGAATGCTTAAGTTGTATGTTTCAAGATTAAAGTACACTTTATTCTTGAAAGCATACTTGCTTTCAGATTCATTTAATAGTGCCATTATCGATAGTCGACTACTATCATGATATGAAACTCATCATTTTCTTTAAGTAAACTCCTTTACTTATATGGAGATATATCACAACACTATAGTCTAAACCATAATCAAGCAACTAACTTGATTATTCAACTGTGAATCAATTAATTTAGATTCTTATAATATACATGTTTTCCATACATCTATATGTATATGTATATTACTCACAAAAGAATCTTGGTACCTTTTGACTAGATATATAATGCTCACATAAATAAAACCAAACTCTTTTGTTTTATTAATAATCAATATTTTCATTACAAAACTGTAACTAAAGAAGATAAAGTTACATGTAAATATACTTGCTTTCCAGGGGACTATATTTACATAACTCTAATAATCTCCCACTTGCCCTAAAGCAAGTTTGATATATCCCTCATTCCTATCTCTTCTAGGTGACCCTCAGAGCTCTTTTGAGTCAATGTCTTTGTGAATGTATCAGTAAGGTTTTGCTCTGTGGGAATCTTTACCACATCTACCTCTCCATGTTGTATTATCTCCTTTATGAGATGATACTTTTTCTCAATATGTTTTGCAGCTTTGTGGTTCCGAGGTTCTTTAGCATTAGCCACTGCCCCCATTATTATCATAATAAAGTGTAATGACTTTTTCTACCTCTGGAACTACCTCCAAATCATTTAGGAACTTTCAGAACCAAATTGCTTCCTTTTCTTCTTGTGACAAACTCAGCCTTCATAGTCGAATCAGTAATACAAGTTGCTTAACACTTCTCTAGACTATGGCTCCACCTTCTAAAGTAAATATAGAACCAAAAGTTGATTTCCTTGAATTAACATCTGATTGGAAATCACAATATGTATATCCTGTCGGAATAAGGTTACTTCTAGAGTAAACAAGCATTAAGTTCTTCGTCCTACGAAGATATTTAAATATACACTTAACCACAATCCAATGTTCCATTCCTGGATTAGACTGAAATCTGATTACTAGTCCCACTGTGTAACAGATATCCGGTCTAGTGCAAAGCATTGCATACATTAAACTTCCAACTATCGAAGCATATGGAATATTATGTATGCGTTCAACCTCCTCTTGGATTTTAGGTGCTTGTTCCTTTGAAAGTTTGATTCCATGCCTAGTAGGTGTGAAACCCCTCTTGGAATCTTACATGGCGAACTTATTGAGCATATTCTCAATGTAGTTTAATTGAGACAAGGCTATCAGTTTGTTCTTGTATTCTTTTATAAACACAAGGCTCATCTGGGTTTTGTAAGAACCCATAGGTTTTCATAGACTTATCAAGCCTAATGTTCCAAGACTTAGATGCTTGCTTAAGTCCATAAATGGACCTTTGCAACTTGCAAACCTTATGCTCATTTTCTGGCTCAATGGATACTTCTAGTTGGGCCGTATAAATGGTCTCGTTAAGATCTCATTAAGAAATGCAGTCTTGACATCCATTTTCTATATTTCATAATCGAAATAGGATGCTATGGCCAAAAGAATCCTGATGGACTTAAGCATGGTAACCGGAGAAAAACTCTCCTTATAGTCTATACCCTCCTTTTGAGTATAGCCTTTAGCTACCAATCTAGCTTTAAAGGTCTCTACCTTTTCATCCGATCCCCTTTTCCTTTTGTAGATCCATTTACACCCTATGGCTTTTAGACCTGGTGGTAGATCTACAAGGACC